>QLPN01001506.1:509-31463 GCA_003314395.1 Albatrellus ellisii
TCTCTCTCTCTCTCTCTCTCTCTCTCTCTCTCTCTCTCTCTCTCTCTCACTCATACATACCCTATATATCATAGAGACATTACATGTACAAATAAGAACTCTTCTAGTTCTCCTCTGCACATGGCCTGTCATCAACACAATCATCATTGATCTATAAGCCTTAAATACTTGTACTATACTAGTTCTGATCATCTGGGATATCTGCTAGGTATAGTACCAGTTCTCCTTCCTTTTACTATATGCTAATATCATCTGGGATATCCACTAGTCAAAGCATGATCATTCTATTTTGTTTGATTAGTCTTTTCTTCAGTTGTTTGGCTTCAATGATAGCATTGGCCTCACAGTCTGCAGTATGTGTAAGAATGGTTGGTGATTATGAGACCGGAGTCTACATATATCCCTAGAAGGGAGACTGGGTGCACTCAACTAATAGTTCACACTAAAAGGAGAGGATATCCAGCCATAACTAGCTGGGGTCTATTCGCTATACTAGCAAACCCTATATACTCTAAGGAACAGCGCACGGACCAGGCGCAGTAATCTAGGGCAGGACTATGTAAAGTAAAGTGCAGTAAGCTATGGTACCATGCAGCTACCTCATGGTATGACCTCATAGTCTAGAACGTAGTGACTGTAAGTGAGATCTGATAAGGATTAGATAAGATAGAAGAATGAGATAAGATCTAATCTAATCAGATCATCAAAAGAAACATAAAAGAAAAAGAAAATAATAAAGTGCTAAACGCTTCAAAATATGAAGCCTGACAGTGATACTCTGCAGCAGTCATGAGAGTATAGGATGTCTTAGCAACACTTAGTGACTTATAGATGTTAGACTTAGTTCTTAGGGTTTATGAAGTGAGTTGAAGGTGAGTTTAGATCAAGTGCAGATAGGAGTATTCCCTAGATTGAAAAGTTGACAAGACTGGGGTTTGAGACCACCAGTCTTGTCACTATTTATACTAAAGAGGTGTCCTAAGTATAGTACATGTATTTAAGGTTTATAGATCAATGATGATTGCACAGCCATGAACAAGATCATGTGACTAAGTATACATCCATAACAAATGACTCATGATGTAGCCACAAGTACAAGTTGAAAGGAAAATAAAGGAAAGTAAAGATGAGAGAAACAAGTCCTTGCTAATTGTATCAGTCCTTAGCAAGTGAATGTGGGATAAATAAAGGAAGATGAAATGGAATGCTTTAAAGTACTTAGAGAAGAAGTTGTTTGCAGATGGTTGGTTGAGAAAAATGTTGACCATTGTAGACCAAAATTGCCACATGAGTGAAGATTTCAGTCATGTGGCAATTTTGGTTCACCTCAATTGACATTTTTTTCTCAACCTTCCCCAACAAGTGATGTTATGTGCTGTGCCAGGCTGAAGGGAGAAATCAACCACAACCTCAACAATGCTGGAGGGTGCAAGTCATAAGGTTCCCTAGACACCAAGGTAAAAGGAGTTTTTAGAAGTTAAGGGCAATAGTGTGATGCGATTAGGGCGACAAAAAGGGACACAACTCTTGTATCAAATGGATGATATGATGAGATAAGGAGAACGCAACACAATGGAGAACTGACACAATGCAATGGGGAACAGGATGCAATGCAATGGAGAACAGGATGCAATGCAATGGAGAATGCAAAAGAGAACACAATGCGATAATAGACATGACCTACAAGGAACATGTAGTTTCTTGATAGGGGAAAATGCAGAGGGAAGATGAGGATGTGCTTTTTCACTATGTGCTTGGACAGAGACAAGAAGTCAAATCTTGGGTGGGGGAAATCTGGTCCTTTTTTTTTTGACAGACGATGTGCTATCTAAATACAAGCCTAGCTCCAAGACTGGAGCACAACAAAACACAACAGAAAATTTACAGTGCAGGGTCGATCATAGGGATATTTGAAATGAAGTGGAGTCAAATGCTGACTTCATGACTCGCACCTCCATGGTTACTTTGGTGGGTCTAGACCATACCTCGGCCTATTTGTCCTATCCCTCATCGGCCAACCCAGTATTGTTTTCTGATGTCTGCATGAATGAGTGATTACTGTGACTGCGGATGATTGTTGCATGCGGCACGTTAATGTTGTTGTGTTTGCTGGTATCGCTAATGGTCATTTTCTGGCATTACGTGTGCGTGATGCTCATCAGTGACTTCCTCCTTCACCACCATAGCCACTTCCTCACCTACTTCTTCATCACTGTAGCCATATATGGGTTTACATGCACTAGCTAGGTCTTTGACTATGCAGAAGTCTCAGAGGAAGTCTTAGTGCTCAAGATGCTACCTGAACTGGACTGAGTGCAAAATAAGCAGAACTTCAACTGATGGTCTAGTCCATTTTGGTTGAAGTTGGGTCTAGTTCCAGTTTTCTTCTGGTTCAATGGGCTGGACCTTGAAATGCTACAAAACCCAATACAATGATACCAGTCCCCTATCCATCTCGTTGCACATAGCTGGGGAGATGGCTGCATGTAATGTGCAGCCACCTCACTGGGTATGCACACTGATGAGTCAGATAGGGAGCTAGTGTCTTTTGTATTGGTGTGTGGTATTGCAGTAGATGGTGTTAGGGACCATAGAAAGAAAGTGGGAGGCATCATCATACAAGCAAAAATAGACCAGTCATAACCAGTTGTAGCCAAGTTTTTTGTTTGCTCTTGATCTGTGTGAGGCTGATGCTAGTCAAGCTGAAGCCTGTCCTCCTCCATGTGCACCAGCTCTTCGTCTGGTTACTGCTGTGCCCACTGCTCTAGCATCTGTCGTAGTTGCTGCTAGAGTTGCTGTAGTTCATGCTGCAGAGGGCTCAAAGCATCTCACTATGTGGCACCCTGCTCCCCAACTACATAAGTCTGGTAAGAGAACCGAAGGCTGAGACACCATGATGAGACCCTTGAATATGTTACAGAATGAGAGTGTAGGATCAGGGGGATTGTGAGATCCCTCCAATAAGACCAATACCCTCTCATTCCGAAGGCTTGGAGATGGTGGGGCAAGCAGTGTGGTCGTAGTAACTTCCTGTTACAAGCAGAAACCATTGGTTGTGGGAGAGGGAACAGAGGAACCTGTTTGTTGCGTCTGGTGTTATCATGACAGGTTTTTATATGCATTACTATGTATTGAGCAATACAGTCATTGTTTGTCTCCTATTGAAAAGTAACAGTACATCCTTGCATTTCTCTACTCATGAAAGTGCATGTATAGTTGTCCATGTTAATATCAGCCCAGGGACCTCAGGGGACAATGAGGGAAAAGAAGTGAACCAGCCGGGAATTGAACCCAGGACCTCCCACATACTAAAAGGGTGCTCTAACCAACTGAGCTACCAGTCCTTGTATAGGGCAAAGTGGGTTAACCATGAAGTGTTGCAAGATGGGCTTTGCTTGACTACCAACAGTCCATGGGCAAAGACAGGAGAATGTAGATCAATCACACATGATCTAGAGTATGTCGGTCCCTGGCAACTGCAGTGTATATGACCCGATGTGGTGCAGTGTGGATGGACAATTAAAAATGTGATGAAGAAGGACACCTGATGTGTCAACAGCAGGGCAATTAAATACAATGATTCAGACGTCGGCATATCACAATTGTTGTCTTCTATTGAACAGTATACATCCTTGAGTAATGTCGCATTCCTGTACTGGTGGAGTGCAGTGTGTAGTCATCCATGGGTAAAGACAGGAGAACATAGATCAATCATGATGCAGTCTGGAGTCAGTCGGTCCTTGACAACTGTAGTGTGTGTGGCTGGGTATTGTATTGTTGATGGCTTATTGTCCAAGTTGCATGATGTGGACGTAAGCTGATAGTGTTTCTCTGAAAATCGTGATGGAGAAGGTAATTAGGAGCATGAAAAGTGAATACACATGACACCCTATATCCCACCAGCAAGTATAGGATGTCATTGCAGGTGTTGCTATTGGATACGACTTGTAGAAGAATTGATGGTTGACGTTGTAATGGTGGGAAAACTTAAAGAAGAACAACAACAATAATGGCAGAGAGCACAATGTGAAGATCTGAAAGAAACAAGAAAAACAAATGACAGAAACAAAAAGTAGAAAAAATGACATGGGTAATGGAAGACATTGCGGTGTTTATTGTCCAGTATGAGTGTATGTATTAGTTGTCATTATCTATCAAGGCAAAGCACACCCCATGTAAGACAAAAGAAATACAACTGCATGGTTATGTAGCAGGTGAGATGCCCCTTCATCACAAAGTGGCAAAGATTGAGACCATGCAAGTGCCCAGTCCAAAGACCAGACATAGATGGCGTGTGGAATAGGAAAGGACGTCTGGCCAACATGCAAGCAACCCCACCCCCAAACAGTTCTGGTACCATTGCAGAAAGTTGTTTGATTGCATGTTACCTTGCCCCCTTCTGAGTTGATCTCAAGTCATGTGCCTGTGCACTTGGTGACCGTTGTCTGATTGTGCATAGAGTCATTGTGAATAACACTTTTATCTGCAAAAGTTCATCTGAACAAGATATAGTTAGTAGCGGTTGAAGCACTGGATGGTGGTGTTGGCAACTTGAATGGTATAATGGTATGTCTGTCACCATACTATTGATTTCAACAAAGTTTTCAGTGTGACACTTGACTCAGATGATGCTCACAGTATGACTGCCTGTATCATAATGCCGGTCCCTCGCAATTCTGATGAATTGTCACCCTGGAATGATTACGGTGGTTAGGAGCTCACTAGCATTATGGCCTAATTCCCACATGCGCTGTTCCAGCACCCTTGTCAGCATGTCCCAATTTGGTCCCCTCAACTTCTGGCATCACTTCCTCAGGCCCTTGTTCTGCCATTATATCAGTCAATCATACCCTTCAATCCATTCACATCACACTCATTTCATGAGATCTACATGTCAAGATTTGCAGCCTCCACTGTAGTGGCCAGCATCAGTGACCACCAGTGGTGTGGACACGGTGATTCACAGCCATCAGGGGGCAGGCTGGTCATGTTTCTAATAAACATATAGAGGATCTGAGCAAAAATGGTGAATCAAGTACAACAGAAGGGCTGTTCTAGTGGCATCTTGGGCATCTACAAGCAGTGTGACTTCAATCTTGAGATGAGGAACAGTGAAAAACAACACATTACTGTAACTTACATAGTGATGCCTTTTGATTGCTGTAGGATATATGTGTATGGTCTGCTCTGACATTATGTGGGTATAAAAGTAAAAGGGGATGATGACTATTGTATCTGTGCCTGGGGAGATGTCATGCAGTGTCTTGGTGTCTGCTGTGCTGTGTGTGCTGAGCAGCAAATGTGCATCTGACTATTTGAATTACTACCACCAATGGCTGCTAATGAGCAAATCATGCCAACACTCCCAATTTGGATGCTACATAAGTTGTTTGGGAGACTCAGTTGTGTGTGCCTGTGACATATTTAGCCTTGGTGTTTAAGAGCACCATCAAGGCTTGCTTTTCAGAGCTCTGACTAATCATGCCACTGGAGAGAATGAAGATGTATCCAGAGATGGATTATTGGTCATTGACATTGGCTGCCCAATCAGCATCAATGAAGCTGGTTAATGTTGAAATATCAGGATAGATCATGATGCTGAACATGCTGTTACACATTGTGTATGTGCAATCTTATCTTATCTCTGTATCTTCATCTATGTATATTGTATCTTGCATCTTATCTTATCATTTCTGGATATCATACTGCTACTTCTTGTTATGAGGCACTTGCTTAGGCACCTCATAATAGACTTGTGTTTCTTTTTTTCTTTTCTTACTTACTATTGTATGTGCAGGCTATGGCAGGCAAGGGAATGCAATGATATTGAGAGCAGCAAGATAAATGTGTCCCCACATGGGGAGAAGGCAGTTAGCATAACTGCAGCAAGTGAGTGGTTGCCAACACAGTAGTGAGGCAATGTGGTGAAGGTATGCTGCAGGGAAGAGTAAGACTAGAATGAGATGGGAGGTGGAAGGCACTCACTCAGACAATGTAGTAGACATCTGAGGAGATGAGGAAAGAAGTATGGTAAAGTGTACATATGTGCAGTAAAGCCAAACAAAAGGTATTAGTACACATGAAGTATTGTCAACAACTATGAGTGTAGTATTAACTACAGTTGTTCAGTTTAGCTCCAACTTATAGTACGGACTCTATGTTGACAACAGGCCATGTGCAGAGGAGAACTAAGAGAGTTATTATTTGTACATGTTGTACTCTTATAGTATATATAGTAAAGTATGTTGAATATTCACATACATATTGTAACAACTCATTTGCCTTCCTACACTCCTTCCTTCTACCATGTACATTATACATACACAATACATACACAACTTCTCACTCACCTCCTTGGACTGCCCACTCATCTGAGTGCTTCACACTCCACACTACACTCTGGACGACACATGTCCCACTGCATATGGTAGCTATTGTTCTATCTACTTTACTCTCTGCTACAACTCTACCTATACTCTACTATATAAGATGGACACTACTATACTACCTCCTCAGATATCTTACATCTAAGTCTGAGTGAGTACCTCCCTCATCCCACTCTTATACTCTCTCATCACTACCCTGCAGTGTACTTGAACCATGTTGCATCACCCTACTGTGCTTGCACAAACTTATACTCTGCTGCAGACATGTGTCTGCCTCTAACCCTCTGGCTGTTAGCCATCTCATATATTTTTGCTATGACCTTTGTTGTCATCGCTGTTATCTTCCATAGCCTGCATGTACAAAGTATGTACAAGTATTCATATATATGTGTGTGTATGTTCAGTATGTGCAAAAGAGGAATGAAGATGTTAGTCATCATCAGTATGACGTCAACACTCTATCCCTGTTCCTTTATGTACTACAGTATTTACATACTGTGCTGTGAGTTTTGCTCCAAGTACTATAAAGCATCTTTATCTTTATCTATTTATTTACATTTACTTGTTAAGGACTACCACTATACAATTAGCAAGGACTCATCCTATCTCATCTCTATTTAACTTTGTTTATCTCTCATTCATTTTGCACTTGTGGCTACATCTACTTTAGCTTACTATGGACATGACTTGGTCACATGATCTTGTTGATTGCTATTATGAGGCACTTGCCTTGGCACCTCATAACAGTTTTCTTTTTTTCTTTTTACTTACTAGTAAAGGGTAGTATTATTACTACAAGTGTGAGCTTAGCTCCACTTTACTTAGTAAGGACTCAATTTCTTTTCTCTTTTATAGTACTTAAGTATTTACATACTTAAGTGTGAGCTTAGCTCCAAGTGCTATATTAGACCTATCATTTTCCTTTTATCTTTCTTTATTTATTATAACATTTACTTGCTAAGGACTATTACTATACAATTAGCAAGGACTCTTCTTCCTTGTCTTTATTTACCTTTGTTTATCTCTTGTTCATTTCGTGCCAGTGGTTAAAGTCATGTTACTTACACAACGGATGTGTCTTACTACACAGTACTGTGCATTACTGTGTATTGCTATGCAATACTGTGCCTTACTGCATAACCTTACTATACTTAGGATGCTAGTTTTGTATAAGTAGTTGAAAGACTGGTGGTCTCAAACCCCAGTCTTGTCAACTTCGCAATCTAGGGATTCTCCTTTACTGCACTTGACCTGAAGCCCATTACAAAGCTCACCTTACTTTTCACAATTGAAGTCTAAGAACTCTAAGTCACTCTAAACGTTGCTAAGACATCTTATACTCATCGCTCTGGATCCCCGTATAGTCATTGGTGGAACTATCCTCATCACTATCTCATTAATCCCAATCTTCATCATCATCTGGAATGTCTATTATGCATATCAAACACATGTTCACTCCCTTGTTACCAGGGGTATCATTACAGACCTTCCCTAAGACTGTCCAATAGGCTGCTCTTAGCAATTGCTGCACAATCATCATTGATCAGTGAACCTTATTTACTTGTACTATCTTTAGGATGCTCTGTTTTGTATCAGTTGGGACAAGCCTGGTGGTCTTAAGCCCCCAGTCTTGTCAACTTCACAATCTAGGGATTCTCCTATACTGCACTTGACCTAAGCTCACCCTTGCCTCACTACATCCTAAGAACTAAGTCTAAGATCTTTAAGTCACTCTAAATGTTGCTAAGACATCCTAAACTTGTCACTCTGGATCCTCATTTATGTTGGAGTTTACAGTGATGTGTGACAGTGAATGCACACAACTGCATGTGACTGTGAATGTGTGACTGTGCAGCTTGATGAAACTGGGCAGCACAACAAGGGAAGCAAACATGATGCCATAGAATTGATAAGCTTAGAGCCCAAGGGCCATTATAGCAGGAGACAAAGCTGTAAGATAGAGAAGATGTGTACCAGAGGGAAGAGGGTACACAGAAGACAGAAAGAGCTCAGCACAAGCAGAAGTGCTGAGGTGAGAAGATGATGAGATAAAGAAAATATAGTAAGAGCAAAATAGAGTTGAAGAGGAGTTCAAACCATAAAGAGAAAAGAAATACCAATAAGATGAGATGGAGATAAGTATACTTAATATGTAAACAGTGTGATCAGCATCATAAGGTAGTGAAAAACCAACACAGCTATGCCATACAGACCTCTTGCAGGACTCAGGGATGATATGGATGGACCTGTTACTTACAGAAAATCTCTCTTGTGCAGTTTTCTTTTCCCTCAGTCTTCTATGAAAAGACTGAGGTCAGTACTTACTTTCTAAGCCATTCATCTTATATGTTTTCTGATGAATGCAGGCCATGTGCATGAATGGAACTAGAATCATTCTTCTTCTTGTACAACTGCACTACAGTCCACTTATAGTAAGTACAGTAGTGCACAGACCAAGGAGATATGAATAGGGGAACATGTGTATATATGTATGGGAGTGTTGATATGTGCAGTGGTATTGTGATGGCAGAAACTACAACCACAACCACAACCACAATGATTGCTGAGGGATGCAAGTTGTAAGATTTGCTAGACACCAAAGTTGTAATAGTTAGTAGTTTATGTGATAACATGATCTGACAAGGTGACAAAGCAGAGAATAGGACATGGTGATATGTGCTATGTCAGGGTGATGGCAGAATCTACAATCACAACCACAACAATTGCTGAGGGGTGCAAATTGTAAGATCCTGTAGACACCAAAAGGGAGAGATTTAGTAGTTTAGTATGAATAAGGTGACGATGCAACACAATTGGGTGACAATGAGGAAATGTAACAGAAATGAAACACTGTAAGCTCTGCAATGGGAATGATAGATAATGCAATGCAAAGCAATATAGGCTCAACACAACGAAATAGAGACCAGATGCAATGCAATATAGAACACAATACAATGCAATGGAGAATGCAACACAATAATAAACATGGCCAATGGGGTATGTGCACTTTCTTGACTTTGAAATACATGGAGGGGGGGAGTGGAATGCACTTTTTCATAATCTGACTCAGACAGGAGAGGGGAAGACAAATCATGGGCCAGGGGAAATCTGTTCTTTTCTGACAGATGATGTGCCATTTAAATACAAGTCTAGCTCCAAGACTGGAGCACAACAAAACAAAACAGAAAAATTTACAATGTAGGGTCAATCATAGGGATATTTGCAATGAGGTGGAGTCTGGCTGTGAACAATTAAAGTATCATGCTATACAGATGAGTGAAATAGGAAAAGTGCTGATCACACCAAATGCTGACTTTGCGATTTGTGACTCCATGGACTGTGTCTTGGCCTATACATCTTATCAATCCTGCTCCTTGTCAGCTGAACCCAGTCCTATAGTCTGATGCCTAAACAAATGTGTGATTGATGCAACTGTGGATGATTGTTGCATGTGGCATGTTAATGTTGCTGTGTTCACCTGATGTTGCTGATGGCTGTTTTCCAGCATTACATGTGTGTGATGCTCATCAGTGTGTATGTGTGTGTACAGTAGAGAGATGAAAAAGGAAGGAGTAGATTAGTAATCATAGAGTTATTAACACCCCTCTGCACAGGGAACACACTCAACTAGCCCACAACCAGACTGGTGAGACCCAAACAGCAGAGAAGAGAGGGGCTTAGTTAATATATCTGCAGTGATGAGTGAAGATGGAAGTCAGCAAGCAGAAATGGAGCCAGAGGAAAGGCAGTTGTGGATGTAATGATATTGAATATCTATATGCTTAGTACCATGGGTGATGACTGGGTCGGTAGCAATGTCAATGGAACCTTTGTTGTCACTGTACAGTAAGAGAGAAGAAGAAAAACTGAAACTGTTTTCCTGGAGTAGGGACCACAGTCACATCCCCTGCACTGCAGCCTGGGAGAGTGACATATATCCAGCCTCAGTCAAAGGGAGGGAGATGGTATGTTGTTTGCATGATGACTAGGTGACCACTCCTCCAAGCAGGAAAGCATATGCACCAACAGACTTCCAGTCATTGTGGTCTGCTGCCCAGTCAGAGTCAGAGTATCCAATCATGCCTGCATTCTGACTTCCACCATACCACAGGTGATAGTGGAGTGTCCCCATCAGGTAGTGAAGGATGTGTCATCCCAAAGTCAAATGAGTCAGTAGGGGATTGGAAAGGAATTGTGAGAGCTTCATGACTGCAAAGGCTATGTCAGGTCATGAGACACTGGTGGCATGGAGTAATGATCCAATGAGTTATTGGTATTTGCTGTGGAGTGAGGGATCAGCAATGTAATCAGTGCTTGCTTTCATGGGTGTGGAGCCTGGAGGCAGAGGAGTGGTGGTACAATTGCAGTCATCCAATCAAAAACAGTCCAGGAGGTCAATGATGTAGGATTCTTGGTCAATCTCCAGGACACATTGTGAGCAATCCTGAGTGACATGGAGCCTGAGGTAGGATTTAATCTCTCCTAGATCAGTCATCTGAAACAGTGACTTCAGCAGTGCCTTGCATTCTTCCACTTCCTCCAGAGAACCTCCTAGCATGGTGATGTCATTGACATAGAGGACAATGATGAGTGGTTTGGAGGAAGAGGTGGAGATGTAAATGTCTGAGTCAGAGTACATGCAAGTGAGGGAGAGGTTAAGAAGGGACCCATGCATCTTGTGATGCCATTGCTGAGATGCTTGCTTCAAGCCATAGATAGCCTTAGACAGATGGCAGACCTTTCCCTCAGTTCCTGGGACAGTGAAACTATGAGGTTGTTCCCTGTAGATTTCTTTGTCTAGGTTGCCATTGAGGAATGCTGACTTGATGTCCATAGAATGGACTTCCCAGTCTTCAAGGGCAGCTATTGTAAGAAGGGTCCACAAGGATTCAAAATGTGCCACTGGGGAGAAGGTCTCATTGTAGTCTATGCCATGGATTTGTGTGTAGCCTTTGGCTACAAGGCATGCCTTGTATCAGCTGTCTGCCTTGTATCAGCTGTCTGCCTTCTGCTTAAAGACCCATTTGTTTCCTACCATGTTATGACCTGGGGGGAGATCAATGAGTTTCCAAGTGTGAAGGTCATTAAGGGACAAAAGTTCTCCCTTGCAGGCTGTGCACCAGGAGTTGGAGTTAGGGCCAGACAAGGCTTGTTTCAAGGTAGGTGGGTCATGAGAGATGGTGTGGAAAAGAATAGCTGAGACCAAAGGTGTGCCACCATAAGGTGTGGTGAAAATGTCATCATCATCTGAGTTCCCCCCCTCACTGAGGATATTGACAAACAAACTCACAAGGCCCATATGCACTGTTATGAAAATGAGTGGGCTGGTGGATGACATGTTGTGACCAACACACCACAGGGAGGTTGAGTTGTCATCAATGAGTTGAGCACAAGTCTCCTGTTGACTGGGAGAGGCTGCAGATGAACCATGCCACACCAGCAAGGGTAGATCAGCAATGTGTGTACAGTGCTCTATCCTGTGAGCACAGATGTGATGTGGGGGAGCCATGGGAGGAGGAGCCTGAGGAGGGGTCATGGCCTGTTGTCCACAGGTGCATCATCTCCCATGGGTGTAGGGTGCTAAGAGCGGCCTATTGGACGGTCTTAGGGAAGGTCTATAATGTTACTCCTGGTAACCAAGGTTTGGATCTGAGTTTGATGAACATAATAGAAGTTCCTGATGACGATAGCAAGTGGGATCAATGATATTATTATGAGGACAATTCCACCAATAATGATTTGAGGATCCAGGGTGACGAGTGTAAGATGTCGTTTGGCGACGTTTAGTGGCGTTAGAGATCTTTAGACTGAGTTCTTAGAGAATGAAGCGAGATTGTTAATGAGCTTAGATCAAGTGCAGTATAAGGAGAATCCCTAGATTGTGAAGTTGACAAGACTGGGGTTTAAGACCGCCAGTTTGTCAACTATTTATACGAAACTAGCGATCTAACTATAATAAAGTTACACAGTAATGCGCAGTAAGTATGTGTCCATGTGATACAAGTGGCTCAGCCACAAGTGCAAAATGAACCTGAGACAAACAAAGGTAAATAAAAGACGAGAAAAGGGAGTCCTTGCTAATTGTATAGTGATAGTCCTTAGCAAGTAAATGTTATAATAAAATAAAGAAAGATAAAGAGAAAAAGAGATAAGTCTTAATATAGTACCTGGAGCTAAGCTCACACTTAAGTATGTAAATACTTAAGTACTATATAAAAGATAAAGAAAATGTAAGTCCTTACTAAGTAAAGTGGAGCTAAGCTCACACTTGTAGTAATAATACTACACTTTACTAGTAAGTAAGAAAAGATAAAAAAAGAAAAAAGAAAAAAGAAAAAAAGTGTTACAAGGTGCCAAAGCAAGTGCCTCGTAACATAGGGTGTGGTGCCAGTGGTGGAGAGGCAACTGATGGGGACAGAAGAGATGCAGCATGGGGTGAACCATCTGTGGTGGGAGCAGGAGTGGCCACCAGAGGGACAGGTCCAAGGCCACCACTGAAGTCACAGAAGTCACTGTCACAGTCATTGCTGTCATCATCATCATCATCATCATCGTCATCATCATCATCATCATCATCATCATCATCATCATCATCATCATCATCATCATCATCATCATCTGACTCATCATCTGACTCATCATCAGAGTCCAGAGGCAGAGGCAGAGGCAGAGCAGGTGGGAAGATGTCAACCATGGTGGGCACTGCCACAGCTTCCAGAGATGGGAAAACATCTTCTTGGAAGATGGTGTCACAGCTAGTGATGCAGTGGGAAGTGGACCTATCCCAGAACAACCAACCTTTGGTTCCAGCCTCATAACCAACAAAGGTGAGTGGTCAAGACTTGAGTTTACCATGCTTATGATTTGGGATTTTGACCTGCACATGGCATCTGAAAATGCAGAGGTGGGAGACATTGGGAGGAATGTCAGTGGGTGACCTTAGAGAGTGAGGGGTCTGCCAATGCAGGCATTGCACCAGTGAGAGGTTATAGGTATAGACAGTGATGTGGACTGCATACTCCCAGAACCTTGATGACAAACCAGCATGGTGTTGGAGGCTTAGTGCATGATCCAGAATTGACCAATTCCATTTCTCAGCACAACTGTTCTGTTGCAGAGAATGGGGCACTGTGAGTTGGTGAGGAACCCCTTTTTTGTGCAGAAGGTCTGACACTGAGCCAGCAAGGTACTCCCCCCCTTGATCCATACAGATGGCCTTGGGCCATATAGTGTTGCAGCACACTGGAGAGCTGGTCCTTGTGGTGAAGGGGATAATAATGCTGAAACCTGATAAATTGTCAAGGAAAGTCACAAAATAGAGATTATGAGAGCACAGCGATGCAGTGCCAACAGGCCTGATGAGGTCTGAATGGACCAAGCTGAGCACTTTGGTGGCATGTGAGTGGGGGAGACAGAAAGGGGCCCTGGGGGACTTCCCCTGTAGGCAGCTGGAGCAGGGAGTGGAGGGCAGTGAAGATGACAGCAGGGAAAACCCAGAGAGCTGAGACAGCTGGATGCAGCTCACAACTGCTTCTGACAGGTGCCCATGATGCTCATGCCAAAGATGCAGTGATGGAAGAGCAAGAGCATGGACCAATGGAGCAGGAGAGAGTGACAGCCAGTATGTTCTGCAGTGAAGGATGCCAATGCTATAGAGGTGGCCATGCCAAGTAGTTTTGCAGCATCCAGCCTCAAATGTGATGTGTAAGCCAAGCCTATCAAGCTTGCTAATGAACAGGAAGTGGCCATTGGCACCTGGGACATGTAGAACATCAGAGAGGGACAGTGAGATGCTGGAACCATCAGGAAGGAGGTGTTGCTGCAAACAAGCACCATGTAAGACAGCAGTCCTACATATCCCTGTAAGGGAGACTGGCATGCACTAGACTAAGGATCACTCCAAAGAATAGGATAAGCCAGCCATAACAAGCTGGAGTATATTCAGCTATCTACCAAAGACTATATACTACAGCTATAAGCACACAGACCAGCACAGTAACTATAGGGCAGGTCTATGAAGACAATACCTGCAGTATGTAACAATGTCATGCACAGCATGGGCACATCCAGAAGAGAAGCCACAAAAGGACAGTAAGTAGATGAAGATAAGATCAGATCAGATAGACTGAAAGGAAAGATGATCTAATCATATCTAAACAAAAGGAAATGAAAAGAAAGTAAAGTAAAAGAAAAGAGTAAATGCTCCAATAAATTGAAGCCTGACACACCATGCCTGAGGCAGGCAATGGTGGATCAATCTCCAACTGTGATGGATTGCAGGGAGACCAAGGTATTGGAGGAGAAATTGTCCCAGTGTGGGGAGATATGGTTGGTACAGCCCAGGTTGAACATCCAGAGGCCATGGCTGTCATAGTAGCAAGCATTGAATTCAGAAGTAGTGGACAAAGACAAATGATTTAATGAAGTACTAGGTGCACCATCTCCTATCCCCTTGTCCTTATCCTTGCCCCTCTTCTCCAGTCATGCCTTCACATCCTCCAGCATCCCATGGAGAGTCCAACAATTCTCAACAGTATGGTTGCAGTGTTTGTAGTGGGAACAGAAACTGGTGTTCCAATGACTGGGACCAGTGGTGGAATTTTGAGAGGATGCAGCAAGTGTGGAGTGAGGTTTGGTGCACACTTCCTCATCCAAGATATGACCACAAATATTCCTGATGGAGAGTGGAGATAGGTTGGACAATGTGAGCAAGGTAGAGGTGAATGAGTTCCAAGAAGGAGGTAGGGCATGTAATATGAGAAAGCACATATTCTGTTCACTAACCTCAACTCCAGACACAACAAGCTGATCCTGTGTGATGATGAGGGCATCTATCTGTGGTGTCAGAGGTGTGTTCACATTGTATTTGCTGGTAAACAAAGCTTAAAAGTTGACAAAGGCTGCGATAACTGTTTGTTTCCCATAGATTTCTTTCAGGCCATCCCACATGCAACATGCAGTCATTGAGTCACTGGTGATGATGGTGGATGGTTGTGTTGTGCAGTTCATGGAGATGACTGCTTTCACAACATTGTTATTGTGATCCCAGGCAGCAATTTCTTCTTCATTTGTAATGTATTGAGTCCTCCTTCAACTTCCTGTGTCATGGTGATGGGAGAGATATGAGGTTTAGAGATGACATGCCATATGCCCATAATGATGAGTGCCAATTTTATGACATTTGCCCATTGTTTGTAGTTGTCCACTCCTTCTAGCATGATGTTGATCTTGGGGACAGAAGCTGAGTGAGAGGAGGGAATGAGATAGGCAAGTAGGAGGGAGAGTACAACATAGGAATGAGAATGCATGAGGGAGAATAAGAGTATGAGAGTGAGGAGCATCAACATGCAGATAGCCTGGGCAGGGCCCATAACCTGATGAAGGCAGGCCATGTGCATGAATGGAACAAGAATTGTTCTTCTTGTTGTACAACCACACTATAGTCTACTTATAGTAAGTACAGTAGTGCATGGACCAAGGAGATATGAACAGGGGAATGTGTGTACATATGTATGGGAGCATGTATGTGTGTGTACAGTAGAGAGACAAAAAAGGAAGGAGTAGATTAGTAATCATAGAGTTGTTAACATTTTCTCATCATTTCTCCTGTAGAATATATTCTCTTCATTCTACAGTTGGCTGCACTCTTTCCAAGCAACCTCCTTCGATAGATTATGAGACCTGAGGTCTATCAAAACTGAGCAAGCACCACCTTTGAGACAAACTAACACCCCCACACTCTACACACCATGTCAGCAGCATCCTTGACAAGCAAGACTCCTGCACCAGCAACTGGACATGCCACCATGATGGCAGGTGCCATGGTGAGCTCAAATGCAAAAGCCTTGAGCAAGCTCTACAATGTACCTTTCCCTGCAGAAAATGGTGAAAATTTCAAGTTGAAATGGTTCTTCAAGTGTGTGGACTATGGCTGGTCATCAGTGGCTCCAATAAGGCCCCAGCCAACACATTGCCCAACTATGATGACTGGGTCAACCATGACTGTGACATGTATGTGCAAATTGTGTTGATGCTCAGCAACAAGCCTCTCAACACCATGCTATATACAACAACATCAAAAGATGCTTGGGAGAAGCTAATGATGTGATATGAAGGGAAAGGGGAGCAGAAAATTGCTTACTTGATTAGTGAGCTATTCCACAGCACTCTATCTGACTTATCTACATCTTTACTCTATCTTATCTTTACATCTCATCTGTTATCTCTTCCTTCTTCTTTTGGCTATGTCTTTGTCTCTGCATTTGCAACTCCTCTCTAACTCTCTTGTACTTTTACTATATCTTCTTATTCCCCTCATCTTACAACCTCAGCTTATCTGCACCCAGCTGAGGTAGGTACTTGCCTACTCTTTCTCTCTTCATCTCTGACCTACCTACACCTCTTTCTGTGCAGCTCTCTCTCTTTGTGTACACTGTTTGTACACCTTGTCTTCATCTATCTGCATAGGCTACATCTGTGCCCCCCTTCTTGGGACCTCATCTCCCCCCTTTCATACTATCTCAGATGCTCATCTTTTGGGACTCAGTTCCCTTTGCCAAGTCTCTGGTCTTTGAGGCCTGCATCTGTGTTTTAAAGATCATGTTGTCACTTGCTGTAGCCCATCTGTTTTTACAACCTTACCCACTGTGGGTTTGAATCTGGTAAGTGGTTCAAGATAAATTGCTTTGTTGAGTGTGCCATTGAGCTTGGTGTCTGTTTGGTGGACTTCAAAGTTCTGTTTGTTAGTAATGGTGAGAATTGTTAGAATGCACAATTGCCAAAATAGTGACTTTGCTTGGGGTCAAACCAAGGACCTCCCTTGCTCCAGGTAGGTGCTCTAACCACTGAGCTACCAGGCCTTGTCTAAGTGAAGTACTAATAGCATGATGTGGAGCTGTACTGACTACCAAGGGTTGTAACTCTGCTATGAGTTTGTGTTGTTATTATAAAGTTCTTCATCAACTCTCTTCTTATTTCTCTATTTTGCATTTCCAGCTTCTTACTTACATTTGATGATATCTCCACTTGTGCTCATCCATTTAAGTTCTAACACCACACATATATGGTACACATGGTTATAGTTCAAGCTCTGCTTCTATCAGTACAATAAAAGAGTTCCTGGTGGTGCAGCTCCTTTCTTTAGTTGCTCATCTTGGACTCTAGTCCCCCAGTTAGTGTGGTGTTTGTAGTGCTCCTCCTTTAATCACAAGTCACCTTCTATCAAATATTAACAGTTTGTAGCTCTGTTACAAGGGTGTGGCTCTGTTATGAGGTGTAGTACAAGTACATGGTCAGGCATTCAACCTTATCTCCAACAAGAATTGTGCATGGTGATGAGAATTTCATGATGGGTGTGAATGTTTTGTCAAAATTGACACCTTTGACTTGCATGAAGCCTTTCACAATGAGGTATGCCTTGTCCCTCTGGATCTTACTGGTTGGTCCCTGCTTGATGTGAAAGACCCATCTGCCACTCATGATTTTGCAATCACATGGTTGGTTGACTTCTGTATAGACTTCCATGTGACAGAAGGTCTGCAGTTCCTCTTCACACACTGTGAGCCACTCTGCTGCATTGGGGCATGACATTTCTTCTTTGTAGGTGAGTGGATCACCGTCAGATGTGATTGTTGCAGCTTGTGTGCTCACTGCTATTGAGTGGAGGTGTGTCATTGGCAGGTGGCAGCACATCAGCAGCTGTCATGTTTGTGCCTTTCTGCTTATGAGCATACAATGAGACATTGTATCATTTGTCATCGTTGCAGACAGGTGCACATTTTCTGCATAAGGTCAACTTGTTTCTGGCATAGGTGTAGGTATTGGCATGGGCACTGTGGGTTGCAGTGCATCAGGTGTGGTCACAGTTTGGGTGTCTGCTGATAGGTGCTGTGGCAGGGTGAGTGGGAAACACAACCACAACCACAACCACAGTGGGGTCTGAGGGGTCTGAGCTGTAATATCCTCAGGACACCAGGTAAATGGGAGTTCAGGAAATACAGCAATGAAATAAAGCAATGTGAAGTGACAATGATAGGGAGAATAATGCAATGCAAAAACACAGACATGGATACAATGCAAAAATGCAACACAGACACAACACAACTCTTATGAGGCACTTGCTTTGGCACCTTGGAACAATTTTTCTTTCTCTTTTTCTTTTTCTTTTTCCTTATCTGACTTACTATTAGAGTGTGGTTTTAACTACAGCTGTGAGCTTAGCTCCAACTCAACATAGTAAGGACTCTGTCTCTTTCTTCCTTATAGTACTATAGTATTCATATACTAAGCTGTGAGTTTGACTCCAAGTACTATAAGATGTCTTATTCTTTTTGTTTATCTTCCTTTTATTTATTATAACATTCACTTGCTAATGCTAAGAGCGGCCTATTGGATGGTCTTAGGGAAGGTCTAAAATGTTACTCCTGATAACCAAGGTTTGGATATTGGCTTGATGAACGTAATAGAGATTCCGGATGACGACGAAGAATGGGATTAACGATATAGTTACGAGGATGATTCCACCAATAACGATATGAAGATCCAGTTTGACTTAGCGTAAGATGTCTTAGTGACTTTAGAGTTCTTAGACTTAGTTCTGAGAGAGAAGCGAGGTGGTAGCGAGCTTAGTTCAAGCGCAGTGTAAGGAGAATCCCTAGATTGCGAAGTTGACAAGACTGGGGTTTAAGACCGCCAGTTTGTCGACTATTTATACAGAACTGGAGATCTAAGTATAGTAAGGTTGCACAGTAATGCACAGTAAGTAAACGATAATGCGCAGTAAAGCGCAGTATAGTACACGTCCATATGATATAAATGGCTCAGCCACAAGCGCGAAATGAACAAGATGTAAACATAGGTAAATAAGAGCGAGAAAAGAGAGTCCTTGCTAATTGTATAGTAATAGTCCTTAGCAAGTAAATGTTATAATAAATAAAGATAGAGAGAAAAAGATAAGTCTTTATATAGTACTTGGAGCTATGCTCACACTTAAGTATGTAAATACTTAAGTACTATAAAAGAGAAAGAAAATGATAAGTCCTTACTAAGTAAAGTGGAGCTAAGCTCACACTTGTAGTAATAATACTACACTTTACTTGTAAGTAAGAAAGAAAAAAAAGAAAAGAAATGCATTACGAGGTGCCAAAGCAAGGGCCTCGTAACAGCTAAGGACTATTATTATACAATTTGGAAGGACTCATCATGTCTCTTCATTTACTTTTGTTTACCTTTTGTTTCACTTACACTTGTGGCTACAATACTTAGCTCACTATGGACATGTCTCAGGTCACATGATCCCATTGATTGCTGCACAATCATCATTGATCTGTGAACCTTACTACCTTTAGGATCTTGTCTTTCATATAAGTAATTGAAAGCCTGGTGGTCTTAAACCCCAGTCTTGTGAACTTTGCAATCTAGGGATTCTCCTACACTGTGATTGATCTAAGCTCACCTTCAGCTTGCTTCACAAATACCCTAAGAACTAAGTCTAAGATCTCTAAGTCACTAAGTGTCACCAAGACATCCTACATTCATCATCCTGGATCTTCATTGTCACCAGGAACATTTACATTGCCTATCACAACCATCTTGTTACCAGGTGTACCATGTTAGCAAACCCCTAAGACTGTCCAATCAGCCACTCTTAGCAACAACTATAAACTGTTGACATTTCATTGCACAGTTTTCTCACTAGCACCCACACCCCCTACTTGACTTATGTCAGCTGGTCTGTGTATGCATATCACTTGTATTTATGGTTCTAGTTGAGCATTATTGTAACACCAAGTGGACTTTCTACCTCTTCCCTTTTCTCAGGGATTAAATCCAATCAGCCATTACTGCAATCTTCCCCTTCTTGTCACTCCTTTTGGTTCTCCACTATGGAGACCATTCTTGTCATTGTCCTCATCAGGCCCTCTTCATTCTTGCTGGTGGGTATATTGTTTATATGCCTACACTGCCTGGATCTAGGTGGTTCACTGGTCATTCTGCCCCCATGCTGGGTTCTTAACATAAACATGACACAGGCATCACAAATATGACCTACAATGTGTGTGAGCTCTCTTGGCTTTGAGACATGAGGAAGGAAGAGTGGAAAGAGCTTTTTCATCTTAGGACTTGGATGAGTGAGGAGGGGCAACTTTTTATTGGTGGGAAGAGATCTATTGCCTTCTAGCAGGCTATGAGCTATTTAAATCCAAGTCTAGCTCCAAGACTGGAGCACAAAAAAACCCAACAAAAAATTTACAAAATGCAGGGTCAATCATAGCAACCTGAATTGGAATGAGATGGAGTCCAGGAATAGAAACAAATAAAGTAAAACAAATATGGTAGTTACCCTCTTGGTTCTTTATCCTGCTATTGTACTCAGTTCTTATTGTTCTCCTCACTATATAAGCCTTCCTACATACATCCCTTACTTCAGCTTTCTTACATCCTGGTTAATATACTGTGCATATCTGCTGCATTATCTCTGCATCCTCTATTGTGCCCTCACTATTCAGCTTCATACCAGTCATGGAGTCTGTCTGTTGGTTTTCCATCCTCTTTGTGCTCCATGTGGTCTTGTCAACCACAGCTCTTGATGGGCTTCCAGGGTACCTAGTATGAGAAGGAGGAAAAACACAAGGCCTTGGATATGATCCAGAGGGCATGAAATTCTGAGAGAGACACACAGAGGATGATGAGCTAGGCAGGTATATCAGATGTAAGAAAAGAGTAGGAAAGAGGGACAATAAACCTCAGCAAGAGATGAAGTGCTGAAGTTTAGAGGTGATGAAATAAACCTTATGTAGATGTGGAAGATAAGGTTAAATAGCTGATTCAAAGATATAGAACAAAGAGATGTCTCAAAGGAGACAGACATGGGTCAGGTAGGTGGACCTATGTGATAGGAGGGAAGATGACTAAGTAGAGAATAGGTACTAGTTGCTAAGAGTGGCCTATTGGACAGTCTTAGGGATTGTTCAATGTAGTGCTCCTGGTAATGAGATGGTTGTAATAGGCAATGTAAATGTTCCTAATGACAATGAAGATAGGGATGAGATAGTGATGAGTGCTAAGAGTGGCCTATTGGATGGTCTGAAGGAAGGTTTGCAATAACTATACCCCTGGTAACAAGGTAATTGGTATGCACTTGATATGTGTAGTAAAAATTCCTGATGATGATGAAGAGTGGGATCAATGAGATAGTGATGAGGATGATACTGCCAATGACTAAATGAGGATCCAGAGTGGTGAGTTGAGGATGTCTTTGCAATGCTTAGAGTGACTTAGAGATCTTAGACTTAGTTCTTAGAATACAGAGAGGTGAGGGTGAGCTTAGATCAGGTCCAGGATAGGAGAATCCCTAGATTACAAAGTTGACAATATTGGGGTTTAAGCCCACCAGGCTTGCCCCTTATACAAAACAGAGCATCCTAAAGATCATACAAGTAAATAAGGTTCACTGATCAATGATGATTGCACAGCAATCAACAAGATCATGTGACCTAGTCACATCCATAGTGAGCTAAAATAAATGTAGCCACAAGCATGAAATGAACAGGAGATAAATGAAGGTAAATATAGATGAGATAGGGTGAGTCCTTGCTAATTGTATAGTAATAGTCCTTAGCAAGTAAATATTGTAATAACTAAAAGAAAGATAAAAGATAAAGAAGCTTTATAGTACTTGGAGTACAACTCACAGCACAGTATGTAAATACTGTGGTACTATAAAGAAGATAGAGTCCTTACTATAAGTTGGAGCTAAGCTCAACAACTGTAGTTAATACTACACTTATAGTATGTAAGATAAGAGAAAATAAAAATAAATAAATAAAACAAGTCCATTGTGAGGTGCCTAAGCAAGTGCCTCATAACAAGGTGAAGGTATTAAAGGAGGTTGCTTGAAAATAGAGTGTGGCTGACTGTAGAATGAAGATGTATTCTCAGTCTCTTTGTACAAGACTTAGGGAAAAGACAACTATGCAAGAGAAACTTTTCTGTAAAGTAGGGTCTGTCCATATTGTCCCTGAGTCCTGCAAGAGGTCTGTGTGGTGCAGTTACACTATTCATAGTATTGCACTGTCATGTGTTAGCTGTCATGTGTTCACTGTCACACATACCTGTAAACTCCAACAAATTCAAGGGTAAGTCTTGCACATATTGGTTGTCTCTCACCAAGATATGATAATAGATATTAGCAAATTCTATACAGAGGGAGGTATTTCCTGATGACTGGAACAGTGTGTGGCCATAGCAACAGTCACACATGCTTGTAATTCATCTGCACAGTATGATAGTTGATTCATACATTGTGTAAAATGAGTAAAAAATCCTGTGAGAGCTCAGGCTGTGGGTTTCTGTGAATGTTACATATAAATATATGCAGACTTATACCAATTTCTGAGGGAGTGTTATGCTGTTGGCATGAACAAGCACAATACAGCATTTGCCAACCCATTGCTAAGGGCAGCCTATTGGATGGCCTTAGGGATTAATTGATAGAATACTCCTGGTAACATGATAATTGATATAGATGTTCCTGGTGACACTTAGTGACTTAGAGATCTTAGACTTAGTTCATAGGGTTTAGGAAGCAAGCTGAGGGTGAGCTTAGATCAAGCACAGTGTAGAAGAATCCCTAGATTGCAAAGTTGACAAGACTGGGGTTTAAGACCACCAGGCTTTTGATAACTGACACAAAGTGGAATGTCCTAAAGTAGTTAAAGCTCACAGATCAACAATGATTGCACAGCAATCAATGAGATCATGTGACCAGAGACACATCCATAGTAAACTAAGTAAATAGCCACAAGCATAAAGTGAACAAGAGATGAACAAAGGCAGATAATGATGAAATAAGATTAGTCCTTGCTAATTGTATAGTCATAGTCCTTATCAAGTAAATGTTATAATAAATAAAAAGGAAAAAAAGATGGAGACACTTTACAGTACTTGGAGCTAAGCTCACAACTAAGTATAAGAATACTATAGTACTGTAAAGAAGTGAGTCCTTACTATAAGTTGGAGCTCAGCTCACAGCTGTAGTTAATACTATGCTTATAGTAGGTAAGATATAAAAGAACAGAAAAAAGAAAAATAAGTCCATTATGAGGTGCCAAAGCAAGTGCCTTATAACATTAGTTACATCTTGACCCAGTTGTTCTCATTAATGCCATCTCTTCCTCACTGTACCTAGATATCTGGCATCAATGCTTTGGCCACCTCTCACCACCAGTTGTCAAACAAATCAATGAAGCTCAAGTTCTCAGCTTTTGTTCTTCTTCACACTCATCTCCCCATCCATGCTCTGGTTGGGCTATTGGAAGACAGACTTGAATACTCTTCTTCAGCACCTCCCACTCCTGTTACTCCTCCATCTGTACCACCACCTGCCCCTGTCTGGCATGCTCAACACACCCACCATGGTCAGCCTTCAACTCCATTGCAACTGCCTCAGTGGTTGGGGCAGCCAAGACAGCACACCTCAGGTCAGTCTCAGGCTCAGGCATAACTTCTGGGTGATAGCCCAGTTATTTCCCCTCACAGGACCACACATCACCCTGCTCATTTCAATGACAGTGTCTATGGCAGTCATTCTGTTGCAGATGTTGAGTGAGGGGGGTCTGACACTGATGATGATGTCTTCTCCACTCTTGACAATCAGCCTTCACTCTCTGCCCTTCTAGCCCATGCTGTTTCATGTGACCCACTCATGCTTAAACAAGCACTCACCTCTGATTCTGCTGACTCCTGGACTACCACATGTCAACAAGAACTCCAAGTACTTGACAAGCTCCACACCTGGGATCTCATTGATCTACCAGCAGGACAGAACCTGGTCAAGAACAAATGGGTGTTCAAATACAAGGCAGATGGATGGTACAAAGCTCAACTAATTGCTAAAGGGTTCACACAACAACATGGGATTGACTAATCAGAAACTTTCTCTCCAGTCACTTGGTTTGAATCTCTCTGCACACTCCTTGCTATTGCAGCTCTAGAAGACTGGGAAGTACAAACCATGGACATCAAATCAGTGTTTCTCAATGGAGATCTAGAAGAAGACATATGCATGTCACAGCCACATGGTTTTGTCATCAAAGGATCAGAAGACAAGGTGTCCAAACTCAATAAAGCCAATTACAGTTTGAAACAGGCATCATGACAATGGCACTGTGAGGCTCACACTGACAGTGAGATCACAAGAGTAAGAGAAGGGAGTATTGGCAAAGGGATAATACTACTACTAAGATGAGTCATACTGGTAGGTGGATATCTCAGATGTATAAAGCTAAAGATTTATGACAACAAGAGTACCCTATATATACTAAAGGGATCAGCACACAGACCATATGCTGTCACATAGGGCAGGCATATGTAAGTAAGATGTGCAGCATCTGTGAGAACTATCAATAAGCAATGTGCAGTATTGCACAGCATCAATAAGCAACTGTAGTCATAACTGTACAGTAAATGGCCTGACAACAAATTGAAGATGAGTCATAAGTAATTGTGAAAGATATAATAAGATGTAGATAAGATATGGTATAGATTTTGAGTGATTAGATTGAAAGAAATCATAAAATGATAATAAAAATAAGTACATCCTGACAGGCACCACAAAGCACATGCCACCATGCTTGACCTTGGCTTCACCTGTGCCTTTGCAGACTCCAGCATATACGTGTCCACCACATCCTCTGCTCCCCTCATCATGGTACTATACATTGACAATTTTACAATCTTTGGGAAACTCCTCAGTGAAGTTGTTGCTGTCAAAAAGGTGTTGTCTGAAGTGTTTGAGATGACAGACCTTGGAGAGATGAACTCATACCTCAGCCTTCACATCACCAGGGATAGGTCTATGTGCATGCTTGAAATTGACCAGACCACATATCTCTCAGATGTCTTAGATCACATCAGACTTATAGACTGTAACCCAACACCTACACCACTCCCTTCATCCATCTCCCTCATAAAAACCACCTCTTCCTCACTCAGGTCTGATGCCAGCAGCTCATTGGCTCACTCCTCTACACTGTCATTGTCTTGTGGCCTGACATCTCCTTCACTGTGGCAAAGCTCTCACAATTTGTCACCAACCCATCATGAGAGCACCTCAATGCTGGACAACACATACTCTGCTACCTCAAAGGCACACTTCACCAGCAACTCCAGTACCATGGTCTCTCCAATTCTGGTTTGTATGGGTACTCCAACTCTGATTTGGCAGCTGACAAAGATGACCATTGACCCATGGGAGCATATGTGTTTAAGCTAGCTGAAGGAGCAGTCACTTGGGTATCACCGAAGCAGCATGTTGTCTCTCTCTCATTGACTGAAGCTGAGTATATGGCATTGTCTCAAGCAGTGGCACAAGCCAAGTGGCTTAGGACATTACTGATGGAGACATGGTTTGAGCAGACTGGAGCTACAGTGCTGCATGGAGACAACAAGGGTTCAATTAACATTGCCAATGATCCCATCATGGGCAGAGGGTCAAAACATATCAATATACACATTCACTTCATCCATCAATGTATTTCTGGCCTTTCCATTACTATATGCTGTCTCCCTTCTGCATCTGTCACTGCTGATACATTGACTAAACACCTTCCACTTCCTGCTTTTCTCTCACATTGCATGTCCCTTGACTTGCATGATGCATATCCATAGTGAGGGGTGTTGGACTTTCTCATGCTCTGTACTACACACACTCAGCCACTATTACTTACATGGTCTGTGCACTGTCTCTATCTGTACTTATAGCAGCAGTCTCATCCTGGACTATCATTGCACTTCTTCTCTGTTGAATATACATGGTATTTCTTGTTTGGCTTGCTCCATCTATCCTTACACATACTCTTTATTCACACTGCTAAGAGTGGCCTATTGGATGGTCTTAGGGAAGGTCTGAAACAACAATACCCCTGGTAACAAGGTAATTGATATGTGCTTGATAAGGGTAGTAACCATTCCTGATGATAATGTATAATAGGATCAATGAGATAGTGATGAGGATGATACCACCAATGACTAAACAAGGATCCAGAGTGACAAGTTTAGGATGTCTTAGCAACATTTTAAGAGTGACTTAGAGATCTTTGACTTAGTTCTTAGAGAAGTGAGGTAAGTTTGTAATGAGCTTAGGTCAAGCACAGTGTAGGAGAATCCCTGGATTGCAAAGTTGACAAGACTGGGGTTTAAGACTGCCAGTCTTTCAACTACTTATACAAAATTGAAATGCTAAAGATAGTACAAGTAAATAAGGTTCATGAATCAATGATGATTGCACAGCAATCAACAAAGTCACATGACCTAAGACACATCCATGAATATAGTAAGTGGCTCACCACAAGCATGAAATGAATGAGAGATAAACAAAGATAAACTGAGACAAGATAAGATGAGTCCTTGCTAATTGTATTGTAATAGTCCTTAGCCAGTAAATGTTTATAATAAATAAAGAATGATAAAAGAGAAAGATAAATCTTTATAGTACTTGGAGTAAAACTCACAACTCAGTATGTAAATACTGTAGTACTATAAAGAAAGAGATAGAGTCCCTACTATAAGTAGGAGCTAAGCTCAACAACTGTAGTTAATACTACACTTGTAGTAAGTAAGATAAAAAGAAAAAGACAAAAAGAAACAAAAACATGTTATGAGGTGCCAAAGCAAGTGCCTTGTAACACACACCACATGTACTTAATGCCTTGGACTGCCCACACTCCTCACTGCATTCAATCACACACCACATCTCATTCCACATGACATGCATCACCCACATATGGCAGTCCTTGTTCTTCACACTAACACTCTCCACTTTAACCTAACTGCACCTACATATATAAGATGGTTGAGGAAATCTGGGAAGGGCAGTGGACAACAACAAGATCAAACAATAGGATGAGCAGGCAACAAGATGGAAACATATGATTCCAAAGGGTAGGGCTAAAGCCCAAATGAGCAAGAGCATAGGGTCATGTGACCACATCTGAGTAGAAAGAGATAGCATATGCAAACAGAAGTGTATGCAATATCAAGAGATACTGAGTGAGATGGTACTGTCAGATGAGAGGGATAATGAGTGCACCAGAAGACTCACCTTGGCAAGCTGCTAGAGTGCTGAGGTGGTATGACAGAAAGATGCAGTAGATATAGTGAGGGTGAAATAAGATTAAAGAGGAGCCCAAAAGTATGAAATACTGGCACAGTATGTGACCAGTGATGAAGGAGATGAGATAAGATGAGATTGGATAAGATAAGACAGGATAAGAAAAGATAAGGTAGAAGTAAGGCATACTCAAAATGTATCAGTGTGCTCAGTGTTATATGGTAGTGAAAAATCAACAATGGTCACTATATGACACAACTCCTCAGACATCTTACCATCAGTCTGAGTGAGTAACTCCTTATTCTATTTCTCATACTCCTCTGCAGCTGTCTCTTACTGCATGTGGCTACTATGTTGTCCACACATCTCACTTACCACTGCTGCAGATGCTATCTGCTGTCTGCCCATTTGGGGATGTGTGTTTATTGATCACAATATTAGCTCTGTTTGTCCTTGCTTGCCCAATCCTGCATGTTTTATGAGGCACTTGTCAGACTCCTATTGCTGACCTTATTCCCTGCCATTATTATTTCTTTTCTTTTACTTTCTTTTATGTTTATCTTTAGATCATCTGATTAGATAAGATCTTCATATTATCTTTTTTATCTTATCTCTTTCAGATATCTTATTTACTGTCATTACAGTCATTTCAGAGATGGTTCCCACAGATGCTGTGCATCTGTCAGCAGTACTCACACACTTGCTGCACTTCTAGTTACTGTAGACCTGCCCTTAGGTACTGCACCTGGTCTGTGCATGTTCCATAGTACTATAAGTAGAGAGGTAGCTAGGCAAATAGACCCCAGCTTGTTACAGCTGGTTCCATCCCCTCTTCTTTAGCTGAGATCTCTCATCCCTTGGCTTAAATCCAGGGCAGCTCCCAGTAAGCCCTCTTAAGGAGGCAGGGATATGTCAGGAGTTGGTGGTCTCACGCTATGGATGTCCACCATAGGCTTGATGATCCTGCACCTCATAATGTGTTTCTTTCTTTCTTTTTCCTTTTTCTTATCTTACCTACTAGTAAAGTGTAGTATTATTACTACAAGTGTGAGCTTAGCTCCACTTTACTTAGTAAGGACATATCTTTCCCTTATAGTACTTTAGTATTTACTTACTAGAGTATGAGCTTAGCTCCAAGTACTATAAGGAACATTATCTTGTATCTTTTATTTATTTATTATAGCATTTACTTGCTAAGGACTATTACTATCTACTTAAGAATGGGAGGTCAGTTTGTAAGCAGTCCTATATTAGGGAAAAACCAAGTGTAACAAGGCTGACATGTGGTTTTTTTGTATTTGAAGTGCTGCTACTAAGACCATCCTCCCCTGGTGTGGCGCGCCATGCGCAGCAGTGCAGCACACATGTGGCAGTGTCGCATGCACATGGCAGTGTGGCACTGTGCAGCAGTGTGCATCCTGGCTTTTTCCCAACCACTCACACTGCATGTGCTGGCTGCTCACCAATGATTGGTAAGTCTATCCTCCTGTGCCCACCTGCACAAAGCCTCCTACTCACCCATGCTGCTGCAGTATGGCCAGTGTGCAGCCACTACCACCCTGCCCACAATGCCACTGCTGTACCAGCACAGCACGGCAACTTGCCTGCCCACCCTGCCCACGTCCACTCAAGACAATTGGTATGTTCCTCCCTCCTGCACTCTTCTCTTGCTCTTGCTCTCACACTCTCCATCCCTCTCACCCCCTTCCCTCCTTTTTCACACACTCCCCTGCCTCCTTCCCATGCTGCTGCTCAACACAGCATGGCTACTGCACTAAACATGTATGCCCACGCTAGGTGAGTCCACTCCCCCTGCCCTCTTCTGTCCCCACTGACCCAACCCCCCACTGCCCCAGTCCCTCCTGCATACTTTGGCTGCAAATAGCATGAAGTTGTCACAGGTATGTGCCCTCTGCTTGAAGCAGCCAATGTGCTGATCACCATGTGCAAGGTGATCCTGAATGTCACTTTGAAGCACAGCCTGTGAGCAACTTTCACTCCATGTGGATTTTTGAATTACTGTCTGTTGCCTTTCACCCTTCCATTATACAGTCTTCTCACTCTGTCTGAAACTCCACATGCCACCACTGTATCAATGGTGTGTGGCCCCCTACCCTCCCATACCATTACTGTATGAATGGCATGTGGCTCTCCATGAGGTTGAGCAACCGCACACTGAGTGCCATGTGCACCACGCATGCCACCTCAGGCACGTCACAGGACAGCAGGCCTGGTGCATTTGTGCATGGCCCTGAACACCTCCACAACTGCGAGTGATGGTGTGGGGTTGGACATGAGGCCACACAGGTGCAGCGCGAGTGTGAGGCACAGTGTGTGGTTGAGGTCCTGGCTGGTGACCACACAGCACATGAAGTTGCATGGGCCCATGCTGCTCTCAGCTGCACATATTGTGCCAGTGTCATGGGGCAGCTCAAACTGTGCTGGTGTGGATGTTTAGCATGGTGGCAGGCATGTGGGGGGCACAACAGGCACTCACAAGTTGAGCAGGAACCAGTGCTGGTCTGTGGAGATGACATTGGTGAGGGCAGCCTTACCTATTGTATGATATCTTTTTTCTTTTCTCTTTTTGGATGCAGGGACAGGTATGCTGGATGTGTGCAGGTGATGGAGGTAACACTGTCTTCAACAATGATGACCCACAAGTACTACAGACTCAGTTTACATAGAGGGACTATATGTACATCTACTTTTATCATTGTGATAATTGTACATACAATTGCAATCATACAACATACTCTATCTACAAAAACCTTATTGAGTTCTGTTCACACATGAAGCAGTGTGGTGCAGTGTGGTGAAGCATGTGTGTGAGCCCCACACATATATCAATGTGGCACAGTATGCACAGCACATCATCAAAGTGACTTCATCGATCTCTCTTCTTCCCTCTTTCCACCTGCCTACTCTGAGCTCTCTCTGTCTGGCTTATCTTATTAAACTGTTTCTCTCTCTTTTGTGAAGAAACATTTTGCTTCCTTTCTGTCCAAAGCTTGCTTTGGGTGGTTCTTTCAGAGAGACCAAGCCTATAGATTTGTGAAGTCTACCAGCACAGCCTTAGTTTGCTGTTGCCAAAGGCAGTTGTTCATTCAATTGCTGGACCTCTCTCAATCTGTGGTGTTCAGCTGCTTGCTTTCAACCTCACTTCCACCTGTCTAACAGAAAAGGGGTGATACCTGAGTTGCTCTTTTTATAATAAAGGCTATAAGCATTGTGATCTGACACTGCCTTGTGGTGATTTCCTCTGACTGTGACTATCTGGGTTGTGTGGAGGATCTGGCAACTCTATCTCTGGCTCTGGCTCTGGCTCTGGCTCTGGCTATTGGTTTTTTTTACAGCTGCCTTTCTTTTTCAAATGGAAAACAATTCAAAGTATTTCATTATTACTGATTTGACTCCATCATGCTTTTCTTAAATATATACTTTTCAGCCCTGGACCTC
>QLPN01001511.1:0-14996 GCA_003314395.1 Albatrellus ellisii
CACTAGTATATTGAGTGTCACATCACCCACTCTGGCAGCTCACTGACAGGGCATGATGTTGACATCGACAGCTTACTAAAGTACTCCTTCCCTTTTTATCTTCCTACTGTACACACACATCTACACACACATACATACATACACACATCCCCTTAGTCTATATGTCCCTGGTCCATGCACCATGGAAGATGATATAAGTAGATAGTAGAACTGCCTTATTAGAATAAGGAATTACTCCAGTTCCCTTCGTGCTTATGGCCTGTTCTCATCAGGTTATGGGCTCTGCCCAGGCCATCTGCATACTCCTCTCACTTGCACTCAACATTACCCTCATCACTCTCAACTCTCAGTCATACTTTGTTGTCATCATCCTCTTACTACAAACTCTACCGCCTGCCTATGCCATCTCTGTGCCAAAAATCAGTATCATCCTCGAGTCTATAGATAACTATCACCAATGGGCTAACATGGTCAAGTCTGCCCTCATCATCATGGGCATATGGTACACTGTAGTCAAGTCTAGACCAATCCCCATCATGTCTACTATCGATGTCGAAGGAGGATTACCACAGCAGATCATCACTAATGCAGATGAAATACAAACCTTCGATGACAATAACAACATCACAAAAGCTGTGATTTCAATGCACTGCAGCACTCAACCAGCAACAGCAATCACCGCTGAAACTGTTACCGCCACACATGCATGGGAACTCCTATGAGGCATCTATGGATGACAAACAGCAATGGGAGCATTTGTACAATTTCAGGCATTGTTAACCTGCAAGTATGACACACATATGCCTCTTACACCACAACTTGATGCACTACTAATTGCACAAGACTGACTCGCTGCATCAGGGGTGAACGTCTTGGAGCAACAGATGTGTTTTATTATCCTTCACACCCTTCCCTCATCCTGGAGCCACTTCACATCCTCTGTCCTAGCCTCCTCTGACATCATGCATCTAAGCCTAGGGGACATTCATGGATGCATCCTCAATGAAGAATCACGGACAAAACCATTATCCATGCTTTCCACCTTCTAGCAAACATCTGGCCCCACTCACTGAAACACCTCCTTCTGTTTGCATTGCAAGCGCAAGAACCACACAGTTGATACTTGCTGGGCTTTACATGGGATGCTGGACAATGTTAAAGCATGGCTGGATAAGAAAGCAAAGGATAAGGACAAGGGTGTGGAAAATAGCAGTGGCAATAGTACTTTGAACCATATGTCTTCAGTCTCCACAATTGATGCTTGTTACTATGGTGCCTGCAGGCCTTGGATGCTTGACTCTGGATGTACCGACCATATCACCACGGCCCATGATGACTTCGACACCTATGAAACTACTCCCCTACACACTGTAACCATTGGGAATGGCTCAACAATCACGTGTGTTGGCCATGGCAACTGCACCAGGCATCACATCCTGCCCAATGGTTCAACTGTCACCCTCACCCTTTCTGGCATACTACATGTTCCCAGCATGACTGGCCACTTTCTCTCCATTAGCAAACTCACTGGCCTTGGATTTCAGGTCACATACAAAGGTGCCACCTGTACCATCACCAAAGATGAGTGGACATTCAGCCATGGCTTCCTTCAGAACAGCACTTACTGGCTTGTGTTACTCCTGATTGCTTCACTCCACACTATGGCTTCACCATCCTTGGATGTCTGGCATGAACAGTTGGGACATCTCTCCAAAGCCATTGTCTTGTGAATCCTTCCCTTGCAACTGACAGGTTTCTCTCCACCTTCTGGGTCTTCAGCAGCTCCTTGTGTTGGGTGCCTGCAAGGCAAGTTTCCTTGCACCTCTTTTCATCCCTCCTCTTCGCACACCACCAAGGTACTGGATCTTGTTCATTTGGACCTAGTTGGGCCTGTCAGCACCGTGGCACTTTCCACTGGTTCTCTTTACTTCACCACCTTCCTGGACAATTTCTCCAGCTTTAGCATGGTCTACCCCCTGTGGATGAAGGATCAGTTTTTGGAGGCTCTTGCCCACTACCTTGCTCAATCTCACACCCTCTTTGGTCGCTGGCTGAAAGCCTTGCACTCCAACTGAGGGGGGGAGTATGTCAACATGACCATCAGTACAATGCTACTTGACAAGGGGGTCGAACACCAACGAACCATTCCTTATTCCCCCCAGCAGAACGGCCATGCTGAGCACTGGAACTGATCTGTCATCAATCATTGCCTCTGTCTCCTGCACTGTGCCAGACTTTCCCCCAGGTTTTGGGAACTTGCTGTGCATGCTGCTGTCCACACTTACAACCTCTCTCCTGCACATCGTCTCTGCTGGCAGACTCCCACTGTGCTCTGGTCACCCTCTGATGCCCCACTGGACATTTCCCATCTACACATCTTTGGCTGCTGTGCATGGGTTCAGACTCCTGACCACTTGCAAGGCAAGCTGGCACCTCACTCATGGCCTGTCATTTCTGTTGGTTATGAGTCAGGGACTAAAGGTTGGCAGTTTTGGGACAAGTCGACTCACTGGCTCATTCTCAGTCACGATGCTGTATTCAAAGAGGGTGTATTCCCTGCAGTAGACACCATCGCTGCCCTGACCATCCTTGACATCTTTCCTTTGCTGGCCTCAAATCCTTCCCTGCACACAGATGCTGATGACAGTTTCTCCTTGAATGATGAAGGCTTGTCCTTGGATGATGACGATTTCTCAGACAGTGCCAGCCAGTCTATTCTGGCTGCCGTTCCTCCTCCTCCATCTGAGGTTCCCATCGCTCCACCCATGCTGCCTGCTCCTGTCAATGCTCCTCCCACTGATGAGGTCCCTCCCCTGGTCAGAGATGCTCCACAAGCAGATGTGCAGGTACTGGTGATGCCACCCCATGCTACTCCTGTCACCTCCCCTCCACCTTGCATCTGTGCTCAATGTTCTGTTCGCCACAATGATGTCACAGCTCTGCTGTGCTGGCATAGGGCACCTCATGCCTCTCCTGCTCACCAGCAGGTATGTGCTGACCTGTTGTGTGATGATGTACCTGTTCTCCATCACTCTGAGCATTTGTCACAGCAGCCTGCACATTTCTGGGACAGCACTTATGGATCTCAGGAGTTCATGGACATCTTGGGTGAGGGGGGTGTTGACAGTGATGATGATGACGTTTTCATCACACCGCACACCGGACCTTCAATCTCATCCATTCTTTCCCATGCCATTTCCTGCAATCTGCTCACACTGAAACAAGCTCTTTCCAGAGCAAACAGTGACTCTTGGTGATCTGCCTGCCATGAAGAGCTAAAATCCCTGCAGAACCTCCACACTTGGGACCTTGTTGATCTCCCCCCAGGACTGTGAGGTGCACGCTAGGACAGTGAGGTCACAACTGAACAGAAAGGGGGATTGGTGAAGGATGAGACAATACACCTTAGATGAGTCACGCTGTATAGTGGATATCTCAGATGTATAAAGCTAAAGAGCTATCTACTACATGAGAGTCCTTATATACTACAGAGGTTGGCACACAGACCATGCACTGTTACTGTAGGGCAGGCATATGTAAATAAGATGCGCAGCATCTGTGAGAAGTATCAGTAAGCAATGTGCAGCATTGCACTGCATCAGTAAGCGTCTGTGGGAATTGTAGTCATAATTGTACAGTAAGTGGCCTGATGACTAAATGGATATGTGTCATAGATAATCGCAATAAGATCTACTGATGATCAGATAAGATGAGATAAGATATCTTATGTAGATCTTATGCGATAAGGATAGAAGAAATTGTAAAATGAAGAGAAAAATAAGTATGTTCTGACAAGGACATAACATCATAGACAACAAATGGGTCTTCAAACAGAAGGCTGATGGCAGATTCAAAGCACACCTTGTTGCAAAGGGATACACTCAAGTCCATGGCATCAACTACAATGAGACATTCTCCCCTGTTGCACACTTTGAATCCTTGTGAACTCTGTTAGCCATCGCTGCGCTTGAAGATTGGGAGGTTCACTCCATGGATGTCAAGTCTGCTTTCCTTAATGGAGATCTTGATGAAGAGATCTACATGGCACAACCAGTTGGATTCATTGTCCCTTGGACAGAAGGAAAAGTATGTCACCTCTCCAAAGTGATTTATGGCCTAAAGCAAGCCTCACACCAATGACATCACAAAATACATGGGTCTTTGCTTAACCTATCCTTCACTTGCACATACTCAGACTCTGGTATTTATGTTTTGACCACCTCTTCCAAACCTCTCATTATAGTCCTGTATGTTGACAACATAACCATCCTAGGGGGATCATTCACAGAAGTCGAGGAGTGCAAGGGAGTACTGAAGATGCTTTTCCAAATGACAGACCTTGGTGAGATCAAGTCATACCTTGGCCTCTCTGTCACCAGAGACAGGTCAAGACAGACTCTCAACATAGACCAAGAATCATACATCATGGATGTCTTGGATCATTTCCAAATGACTGATTGCAACCCAACACTCACGCCTCTTCCCCCTGGTACCACCATCTCCAAAGCAGAACCTGACTACACTGCTTCATCATCCATTCACAGCAAATATCAACAGCTCATTGGCTTGTTGCTCTATGCCACCATAGTCTCTCACCCTGATATTGCTTTTGCAGTGATGAAACTGTCTCAGTTTCTTTCCAATCCCCTTCCTCTACATCTCACCCTCACTCATCACATCCTACAATATCTCAAGGGAACACTGCACCTTCAGCTGCATTACAGAATGGATCATGGAGCTGGGTTTGTCAGATATTTGGACTCTGACTGGGCAGGTGACTGAGATGACAGAAAGTCTGTGGGTGCCTATGCATTTCTACTTGGAGGAGGAGCCATGGCCTGGTCATCCAGAAAGCAACACACTGTGTCTCTCTCCTCCACAGAAGCCAAATACATGTCCCTTTCCCAAGCAGCAGCTCAGGGCATGTGGTTACAATCCCTGTTAAAGGAAATAGGTTTCTCTTTCACTTTCCCACTTTTACTGTATGGTGATAACAAAGGTTCCATTGACATTGCACTTAATCCCATTATCACTCAAGGCATGAAACACATCAACATATGCCACCACTATATTTGTGAATGCATTGCTTCTGGCTCTATAGCTGTTCAGCGTCTCCCATCTTCACTCGTTACCACCGATATCCTGACTAAACCACTTTATTCACCCTTGTTTTTCTCCCATCAGTCCAACCTTGGTCTAGTAGAGTGCATTCCCAGTATGGGGGGGTGTTGACATCAACAGCTTACGAAAGTACTCCTTCCCTTTTTATCTTCCTACTGTACACACACATCTACATGCACATATGTACATACACACATCCCCTTAGTCTATATGTCCCTGGTCTGTGCACCATGGAAGATGATATAAGTAGATAGTAGAACTGCATTATTAGAATAAGGAATTACTCCAGTTCCCTTCACACTTATGGCCTGTTCTCATCACATGACTCAAGGACATATGCATGACAGATGCTTGTTGTGATGCTCAAACTCTAACTGTGTCACTGATGGTGTCACCCAGGGTAGTTCCATATTATGTCTTGCTGTGCAAGCCTCATGTTCTTGTTGAGACATCAAGTGTTGCAGGTGCATCTGAGGCACCAGCATGTTATCATGTGTGATTGGCCTAAGACAGACTTTGAGCCCAAGAGTGGAGTAACCCTTGCATGCTGCTTCTCCTTTGTGTCATGAGGTCTGCCCCATATTGATACAGTATGTGTGACTTTCTCTTGATTGGTCCTCATGACAGCAAAATGTATATTGATTGGTCAACCAACACACAGGAAGGGTCATGTAGCTTGAATCTTGTAGGTTTGATTATTGATCTACTGTTCACCATTTACCTTTCACTATCTGAAATGGGTATTTTATACTCATGATCTTGGGTTTTGACAGTCTCAAGGCTTGGAAGCACAGTCTTAGATATCACACACATACATGTTGTTGCCAGTGGAAAAGAGTTAATGGTGCTAAGAGTGGCCTATTGGACAGTCTTAGGGAAATTTTGCAATAACTATACCCCTGGTAACAAGGTAGTTGTTGTGTGCTTGGTAATTGTAGTAAATGTTCCTGATGACAATGAAGAGAGGGATCAATGAGATATTGATGAGGATGATACTGCAAATGACTAAATGAGGATCCAGTGTGACAAGTTTAGGATGTCTTAGTAATGCTTAGTGACTTAGAGATCTTAGACTTAGTTCTTAGGGGTTGAAGTGAGATGAAGGCAAGCTTAGATCAAGCACAGTGTAGGAGAGTCCCTAGATTGCAAAGTTGATAAGACTGGGGTATAAGACCACCAGGCTTTCAACTACTTATACAAAATTGGGTGTTCTAAAGATAGTACAAGTAGTTAAAGTTCACTGATCAACAATGATTGCTGTGCAATCAATAAGATCATGTGACTTAAGACATGTCCATAGTAAGCTAAGTAAAGTAGCCACAAGCACAAAGTGAATGAGAGATAAACAAGGAAAAGCAAAAGCAGGATAAGATGAGTCCTTGCTAATTGTATAATAATAGTCCTTAGCAAGTAAATGTTAGAATAAATAAAAGAAGGTAAATAAATAAAGGATAAAGACACTTTACAGTACTATGCTTATGGTAAATAAGATAAAGAAAGAAAAAGGAAAAAGAAAACCATTACAAGGTGCCTAAGCAAGTGCCTCATAACAAATGGTGCAAGTGTGCACCACAACAAAGTAAAGTGTATTTAAGATTACATGATCAGATGTGTTATGCATGGAGCAGCAGCAGGAAGAGACCCCAATTCTTCTGATGAAACATCAGGATCTTTTTCCTTTCCTCCTTGCTTTATAATCTACTCTGCAGCATCTTCTTCCCTTCCCTGCTCCTCTTGTTATTGTCCACTTGCATGTTGTCTGTCTCAACTCTGGCCAAGTGATTCCCCCAGTGCTTTTGATGTGGCACTGCATGTTGGTTGCATGGCTGTGCATGGGCTGCCTCAATGATTGGCCCTCCAGGCAGACCAGAAAGAACTTCAAGCTCTTGCACTGTCATTGTTGAACTCTCATGGTCATGCTGTCTTCTTCCTCTGGCACCCACACCCCACACCTCACTTACCTAAAGATGGTTTGTGTGCTTGGCTACAATGTATAAAGAGTAGTAGAATAGCATCTAAGGAAAACAAGCAGACATTCTCCTCCTTCTTCCCTGAGGTGTCTCCAACCAGTCTTTACTCATCTACTCCTTCTTTGTCACTCTCTCACAGTCCTCCATTATGGAGACCATGCTCTATATTATCCTCATTGGTTACTGTGTAGCCATCTTCATCCTTGCAGCAGGATATATTCTCTATATGCCAACTCCCTCAGACTCTGCTTATGTCTAGGTGGTTGTCCAGTTGCCTAGCCCCCATTCTGGGTTATCATCAGTCATGAGGATGTCCCCCTCCTGGTGGTTATTCTAAGATCAGTTTAGTTGGTTTTGGTAGGGTCTTGCTTGCAGTTCATGGTGATACACTGATGAAGAGGTTGATGGTGGTATTTTGACTTGACCCCATGGATGCACCAAACTCAACCTCAGATGGGGATACAATAATGTATGCATCAAAGAATGTGATGAACACAAAGCTGTGTTCATAGCTGACAGAAAATTATGGGAACCTACTGTAGTGCTCTTCAGACTCCAAAATTCTCCCACTACATTCCAATCCATGATGAATGCCCTCTTTGACAATCTTATCACCACCAGTCATGTCATCACCTACATGGATGACATCCTCATCTTCTTGAATGACATATCAGAACATGTTATGAGGCACTTGCTTTGGCACCTCATAACACATTTCTTTTTTCTTCATTCTTTTTCTTTATCTTTCTTACTATAAGTGTAGTATTAACTACAGTTGTTGAGCTTAGCTCCTACTTATAGTAAGGACTCTATTTTCCTTTATAGTATTTTAGTATATTTACATACTAGAGTGTGAGCTTAGCTCCAAATACTATAAAGCACTTTCCTTTTCTTCCTTATCTTTATTTATTTATTTACATTTACTTGCTAAGGACTATCACTATACAATTAGCAAAGAGGACTCATCCTATCTTATCTTTATTTACCTTTGTTTATCACTCATTCATTTCATGCTTGTGGCTACATTTACTTTAGCTTACTATGGATGTGTCTAAGGTCACATGACTCCATTGATTGCTGTGCAATCATCATTGATCTGTGAACCTTATTTACAGTTACTATTCTTAGGACTCCAATTTTGTATAAATAGTTGAAAGACTGGTGGTCTTAAACTCCAGTCTTGTCAACTTTGCAATCTGGGGATTCTCCTATACTGCACTTGACCTAAGCTTGCTACAATCTCACTTCATCCTCTAAGAACTAAGCCTAAGATCTCTATGTCACTCTAAGCATCACTAAGACATCATAAATTCATCATTCTGGATCCTCATTTAGTCATCAGTGGTATCATCCTCATCACTTTCTTGTTGATCCCACTCTTCATTGTCATCAGGAACATTTACTATGCTTACCAAGCACACAACAACTACCTTGTTACCAGGGGTATAGTTATTGCAAACTTTCCCTAAGACCAACAAATAGGCCACTCTTAGCAGAACATTGGAAACTAGATCATCAAGTTCTCCAGCAGCTAATTGATGAAGATCTATTCCTAAAACTGGAAAAATGCTTCTTCAAGAAAGAATCCATTGAATATCTTGACATGATCATTTCCCATGATCAAATTCACATGGACCCTGCTAAATTATTGGCAATCACTGAATGGCCTATTCCAAAGAATGTTAAAGACATACAATCATTCCTAGGATTTGGAAACTTCTGTCAATGCTTCATCAAGGATTTTGCAGAAATGGCAAAACCCCTTACAGAATTAACTTGAAAAGACCAACCTTAGGAATGGACTGACACCTGATGAGCTGCTTTTGAACAATTGAAAACTGCATTTACCACTACCCCAATCCTTCTAATACCTGATTTTGATGCCCCCTTTAAACTCAAAACTGATGCTTCTGACTTTGATTATGGTGCCATAGTATCCCAACAAGGACCAGATTCTCATTGGCACCCTGTCATGTACCTATCAAAACAAATGACACCACCAGAACATAACTATGTCATTTACAACAAAGAACTACTCACCATCATCCATGCCCTCAAAACCTGGCATCATCATCTCAAAGGAAGCCCACACCCCATAGACATTTGGTCTGATTACAAGAACCTTGAATATTTTCTATGGCTAAACAGCTTAACCAATGACAAGCTCAGTGGAGCTTGTTCCTTTCCTGATTTAACTTTTTGATCTCCCACCATCTGGGTACCCTCAATAAAGCTGATTGTCTGACCAGGAGTGGGTAATTCTGATATCATGGTACTAAATCCAAAAGTATTTCACATAAACACCATGGGAAGACACCTGATGCCCACCTCATCAAAGAATATCAGAAAACAAATTATCAAACAACTCAAAACTGATACATTTTCCCAAGAAATGTTCCAGAAAATCAAAAACCTCAGACCTTGGAAATTAACCCAAGGTATCCAAGAATGGAACTATGTGTTACGAGGCACTTGCTTTGGCACCTCATAACGCATTTTCTTTTTTTCTTTTTCTTTTTCTTTATCTTACTTACTAGTAAAGTGTAGTATTATTACTACAAGTGTGAGCTTAGCTCCACTTTACTTAGTAAGGACTTATCTTTCCTTTCTCTTTTATAGTACTTAAGTATTTACATACTTAAGTGTGAGCTTAGCTCCAAGTACTATATTAGACTTATCCTTTTTCTCTATCTTTCTTTATTTATTACAACATTTACTTGCTAAGGACTATTACTATACAATTAGCAAGGACTCCCTTTTCTTTTGCTCTTATTTACCTTTGTGTATCTCATGTTCATTTCGCGTTTGTGGCTGAGCCACTTATATCACATGGACGTGTACTTACTGCGCAATACTGCGCAACTTTACTATTCTTAGATCTCCAGTTTTGTATAAGTAGTTGACAGACTGGCAGTCTTAAACCCCAGTCTTGTCAACTTTGCAATCTAGGGATTCTCCTATACTGTGCTTGATCTTTGCTCGCTATAAACTCATTCTCAAGAACTAAATCTAAGATCTCTAAGTCACACTATAAAGGGCATCACTAAGATATCCTATATCTCGTCACTCTGGATCCTTGAATCGTCATTGGTGGAATTATCCTCATTTCAATATCATTGATCCCAATCGTCATCGTTATCCAGAACTTCTATTACGTGTATCAAGCACAAATTCAACCTCCAGTTACCAGGAGTATCAATATAGACCTTCCCTAAGACCGTCCAATAGGCCACTCTTAGCACTATGAAGACAAACTCCTTTTCTGCAGAAAAATCTATATCCCAGACAACAAGGAACTTTGAAAAGAAGTTGTACATATTCACCATGACTCAGCTCCCACCAGACACCCAGGAAGATGGAAAACATACAAACTTATCCAACAAGACTATTGGTGGCCAGGAATGTCCTTGTTTGTTAAAGTATGTGTTGAAGGATGCACAACATGTCAATCAACAAAAAATATCACACATCCCAAGCTCCACTTATTCCCACCAAAACTCCTAGTGAACCATGGCAACATGTTACCACCAATTCCATAACAGACCTTCCAGAAGTAAACAGATATGACTCAATCAACATCATCATTGATAAGTTCCCAAAAGCTATTATTATCACACCATGCAAGAAGACCATTACCACCTTGGAAACAGCACAATTATTCTTAGATCACACATGGAAACATTTTTGCCTTCCAGACAAAATTATCTCTGATTGAGGACCCCAATTCACTTCCAAGGCTACCCAGGAAATCTGGAAAATGTTAGGGATTGCCTCAGCAATGTCCACTGCCTATCACCCACAATCTGATGGAGAAAATGAATGCATCAATCAAGAAATAGAATGATATCTCCAAACCCTCAGAGATCAATCACTGACAAACTGGGTTGAATTACTCCCATTTGCTGAATTCTCACACAATAACTGCATTTGTTCTACCACATGGAAATCCCCATTCAAAATCCTCATGGGATACAAACCCCAATTCACCATCAAACTGATCTCCACCCATGCCCCAGAAGCAAAGAATAGACTTCAACATATACAAGACATAAGAGAAGAAGTAACCACAAGTCAGAAACTCACTGATTGAATCATCAAAGATTCATGTGATAAACATGGAACTATCTTCATCACATACAAAGAAGGTGATCAAGTATGGCTAGACAGAAAAAGCCTCAAACTCTGATACCCAAAAATGAAACTAGCCCCAAAATGGTTTGGACCATTCCCTATCAAGGAAGTCCTTGTACCTGTCACTTACTGGCTCAAATTACCACTGGAATGGAAGATCCATCCTGTGTTTCATGTCACACTTCTCATACCATTCAAGGAAACACCTGAAAATGGCCCCAACTATACTAAACCACCCCTGGAAATAGTCAAAGACAAAATGGGGTTTGAAGTGGAAATGATGATGAGCATCACACACATGTAATGCTGGAAAATGACCATCAGCAACATCAGGTGAACACAGTGACATTAACACACCACACACAACATGTTGATTTTTCACTACCATATAACACTGAGCACACTAATACAGCTCAAATATGCCTTACTTCTGTCTTTTCTTATCTTATCTTATCTTATCTCCTTCATTACTGGCCACATACTGTGCCAGTATCTCACATTTTGGGCTCCCCTCTAATCTTATTCTGCCCTTACTATATCTACTGCACCTTTCTGTCATACCACCTCAGCACTCTAGCAGTCTGCTGAGGTGAGTCCTCTGATGCAGTTGTCTTCTCTCTTGTCTGACAGTACCATCTTGTCCAGTCTCTTTCATTTTGTGTACCCTTCCGTCTGTATACACTATCTCTCCATCTACTCAGATGTGGTCATATGACCCTCTACTCTTATTCTCTTGGGCATTGGCCCTAGTCTCCACAATCATCAGTCTTAGGATCATTGCTTGCTCATTCTATTTGATGGTGTTGTCGTTATCTACTGCCCTACCCAGATTCTTTCACAACAATCATCTGCAGTTGCATCAATCATGCATTTGCTTAGGTGTCAGGATATAGGACTGGGTTCAGCTGACAAGGAGATGTATAGGCCAAGATGTGGTCCATGGAGTCACAAGTCATGAAGTCAGCATTTGGTGTGATTGGTGCTTCTCCTATTTTGCTCATCCATATAGCATGATACTTTATTCATTTGCATCTAGACTCCACCTCATTTCAAATATCTTTATGATTGACCCTATGTTGTAAATTTTCTGTTTTGTTGTGCTCCAGTCTTGGAGCTAGACTTGTATTTAGATGGCACATCATCAGTCACAACAAATAGATTTCCCCCACCCATGATTTGTCTCTCCTCTCCTGTCTGAGCTACATTGTGAAAAGTGTGTGCCTCTTCTCCCTCCACATACCCTACAATCAAGAAAGTGTGCATACCTCATAGGTCACATTTATTGTTGTGTTGTGTTTGTTGATGTTGTGTTATACTGATGATGACTAACATCCTCTTTCCTCTTTTGCATATACATACACACACACATACTCACATACATTCATACACACATAGTCAGTGCAGTACTACATATACTGTAGAGACATTACATGTACAAATAAGAACTCTTTTAGTTCTCCTCCACACATGGCCTGTTGTCAACAGCATTCCCCATTGTGTTGTGCTGTGTTGCATCTGCATTGTGATTTGTTTAGTGTTCCTTTCTGCATTGCAATATTACTGCGTTATGTTGCAATACTTCCACATGGTCATTGTTGCAATTATCAGGTCATGTTCATGTTATATCTCCCTTTTGTCACCCTGTCACATTGCATTATCACATTTATTGCACTAAACTACTAACTTCTATAACTTTGGTGTCTAGAGAATCTTACAGCTCACATCCCTCAGCAAATGTTGTGGTTGTGGTTGTAGTTTCTGCTATCACAAGCATGCAGCACATATCAACAATCATCAGCTCTAGAGTACAGAACAAAGGATGACTCCAATATTACATCAAATGGAAGGGATACCCAGAATTGGACAACACATGGGAACCACATGGAAATCTGAAGAATGCACAACAGGAAATAGACAACTTCCACAAACAAAGGCTGAGCACACCTAGACCATTGCACAGCCTGGGAATAGACATCTTGACTTTCAGGAATCACCTGACCATACCCCTCACCCATACTTAAGGACATTGTCTCATTCCCAAATTATCATCACCCAACATGTCTTCCCTCCCCCTGTCATCTGCATTCTCCTCCCCCTTCTGCCTCTTTCTCCCTCCTTGCCTCCCCCCACTTCTGCCTATCCCCTCTCCCTTCATGGAGGAGGATGCTGCCACTGCCACCACCTTGGTGGCCCTTTGCCTCTCAGATGCTGCCATGCTGCCCCCTCCACCAAGCCCCCTCCCCCTTCAAATGGGACTTGCTGGCCCTTGGCCCATCCCCTGGGGGTCTACCCCTTTCATCCACTGCCCTGCCACCCCTTACCCCCCCCCTCCCCCAGGCAACCTCCTTTCCCTACAAACCAGAGTTTACTCTGGTTTTGTCCACCCTCCCTCACTCCCAGGCCTCATCTCCACCCCTGCCTCCCCAGTGGCCTCATGGGGAAATGTGTTGGTTGGTTGGTTGGTGGCCTGCCTCCCACCACATTGAGACCTGGTCCTTGCCCTTGTCCTCCCCTGCCCCAGCACCACCAAGAGGGGTGTGTTTCAAATGCAGCCAACACAGCCACCACCAGGCTCATTGCCCCAACCCCTACCACTGCCACACCCCATATGCCTGCCCCACCCCCATCCAGCACATGGATGCCACCTTCCTTGCCTGGGAGCAGGAGAGGGTCTCCCTTCACTGGAAGAATCTCCTGGCTCAGGAGGACCTCACCCAAGTCCATGAGGAAGCCCACTACTGAGCCCAATGCCACACCACCCACCCCCCTGCACCCCCCTGAATGCCCATGGTTCTTCAATGGGGGATGCCCAACAGCTTCATCCTGGCATGGGACACCCTCCCCATGCCTATCAAAGATGGACACCACATCCACTGGTAAGCAGTGGAAGGAGGGTGATGGGTCAGGGGACCCCACCAAGCATTGCAGGTGATGCATCACATGAAGAGGTGGTGGTGTTACAAGGCACTTGCTTTGGCACCTCATAACACACTAGTGTAGAAACCTGTTGCATTGCAACATTGAGTTATAAAGCATCATCTGTGAAAGTATACATACCTTGTTGCAACAGAAAATGAATGGACACATTACTCTATCTGTCTACAGACCAAGTCCAATTTACAGACCAATCCCAACATACAGACCAATTCCAATTGCCTCTCCAGCTATAACATAAAGACCTATTGCATTGCAACATGAATCAGACACAGTTAAATAAGTTGCAACATTCCTCATGAATTTCCCTCTCCTATCCCTGCAAAAAACCTGCTGTGTTGCAACATCAAGTTATAAAGCATCATCTGTGAAAGTATACATAGGTTGTTGCAACAGAAAATAAAAGAAAACAGTACCCTATCTATCTACAAACCAAGTCCAATTTACAGATCAATCCCAACCTACAGATTGATTCCAGTTATCTTTCCAGCTATAAAGTAAAGACCTATTGCATTGCAACATCAACTGAATCAGACATAGTTAAATAAGTTGCAAACATTCCTTACCAATGTCCCTGTCCCTGTCCCTGTCCCCATCCCTAGTGATCATCACTGGCTATCACCCATGAAAACACATACCCAGGCATAGTAATTGGCAAAGCCTGTGCAGGTGCACTGTACTGACAATGATCAGTACTCATACATGTCCCTGTCCATCAGCCTAGGAAGACTGCACCTGTGTGAAAGGCAAGTAAAATAGAAAATATGGTAATCAAGACTGCCAAAGCATTTAAGTGTAGATCCATAAAAATAGAAGAAAGGCCAACATGATTGTATAGCC
>QLPN01001511.1:15011-43694 GCA_003314395.1 Albatrellus ellisii
CAGGCACAATGATACTCATGGGGACAGTAGCATGATTCAATACAGAAAAACATAGCCTGAACATTCTGCCCAACATGTTATTGTGTAAAGGGTTGGTATGAACAGAACCCACCAAGAGGTTTGCAGAACATCAAGATAGAGTAAATACCTGCTGCATTGAATTATCAACTAATTACAGTTGTAGCAACAGAGAATAAAAGGAAACAATGATAGATATAAACAGAAGTGTATGAACAATAGGCACAAAGTTGAATATAATTGATAGTTCTGTTGACAGAACACATACCTGTGATGTTGTAGGGAAGTTGAGGGTTCCTATGTGAGTTGAGGATGAATGAAATAAAGGAACAAAGGGCACAATGTTCATCTGCCAGCATGTATCAGCACAGTGCACATGTGCAGGAGAAATTTGTGGCATGCTGTGCAGTGGTGGTGGCTGCACTGCTTGTATGGCAGCAGTGCAGGCAGGTAGGGCATGTGTGCTGTTGACAGTGGTGATGTAGGTGCATGGGAGGGAAAAAAATTCAACAATCAAGGATCATGTACCAGTTGCCTGCATTGTCTTGAGTGGATGCAGGTGGGGTTGGTGGGCATACTGCTGTGCTGTGCTGGTACAGTGGCAGTGCAGGTGAGGAGGTGGTGGCCATGCTGTATTGGCACAGCAGTGGCATGGGTGGGCAGGTGGTGGCCACATGCTGTTCATATGGTGGCAGCATGGGCAGATGGGCACATTGCTGCACTGTGCTGGTATGTGGTGTGGGGATCACAAGCAGGTGGCCCAGTATGTGCACCTCATCTTCCCAATGGGTCAGCTGGGGCTGTGAGGGAAGGGAGCAGGCATGACACACCACTGAACAGCTCACACAGTGGCTCAATGAGCTTGAGCTTCATGTTCACCACCAGCCCACCAATGTTGTGGTTGCTGAGAGCAGCCTATTGGACAGTCTTAGGGGAGGTCTGATATGATTATACCCCTGGTAACAAGGTAGTTGATATGCGCTTGATAAGCATAATAACCATTCCTGATGATGATGAGAGGGATCAATGAGATAGTGATGAGGATGATACCACCAATGACTAATTGAGGATCCAGAGTGATGAGTTTAGGATGTCTTTAGCAATGCTTAGAGTGACTTAGAGATCTTATACTTAGTTCTTAGAGTGAAGTGAGTTTGTAGTGAGCTGAGGTCAAGTGCAGTATAGGAGAATCCCTAGATTGTGAAGTTGACAAGACTGGGGTTTAAGACCACCAGTCTTTCAACTACTTATACAATATCAGAGTCCTAACTATAGTAAAGTTCATTGATCAATGATGAATGCACAGTAGTGTGCAGTAATGTGCAGTAATGCACAGTAATGTGCAGTAAGTCACATCCTTAGTATAAGTAATGTGACAGCCACAGGTGTGAAATGAACAAGAGGTAAACAAAGGTGGGAAAGGGGAGTCCTTGCTAATTGTATAGTAATAGTCCTTAGCAAGTAAATGTAAATAAAGAAAGAAAGATAAGGAGAAAAAGATAAGTCTTTATAGTACTTGGAGCTGTTATGAGGCACTTGCTTTGGCACCTTGTAATGGTTTTCTTTTTTTTCTTTTCTTTTCTTTTCTTTTCCTTATCTTACTTACTAGTAAAGTGTAGTATTATTACTACAAGTGTGAGCTTAGCTCCAAGTACTATATTAAGACTTATCTTTTTCTCCTTTTTTAGCTTTCTTCATTCCTTATAACATTTACTCGCTAAGGACTATTACTATACAATTAGCAAGGACTCTCTTTTCTTGCTCTTATTTACCTTTGTTTATGTCTTGTTCATTTTGTGCTTGTGGCTGAGCCACTTATATCACATGGACATGACTTACTGTGCATAACTGCACATTATCATTTACTTACTGTGCACTACTGCGCAACCTTACTATACTTAGGACTCTGGTTTTGTATAAATAGTTGAAAGACTGGTGGTCTTAAACCCCAGTCTTGTCAACTTCACAATCTAGGGATTCCCTTATACTGCACTTGACTTAAGCTCACTACAAACTCACTTCATATTCTAAGAACTAAGTCTAAGATCTCTAAAGTCATGCTAAGCATTGCCAAGACATCCTAAACTCGTCACTCTGGATCCTCGCATAGTCATTGGTGGAATCATCCTTGTCACTATCTCATTGATCCCACTCTTCATCATCATCAGGAACATCTATTACACTTATCAAGCACATATTCACTCCCTTGTTACCAGGAGTATCATTATAGACCTTCCCTAAAAACCATCCAATAGGCCACTCTTAGCAGGAGCTAAGCTCACACTTAAGTATGTAAATACTTGAGTACTATAAAGAAAAGGGAAAATGAGTCCTTACTAAGTAAAGTGGAGCTAAGCTCACACTTGTAGTAATAATACTACACTTTACTAGTAAGTAAGATGAAAAGAAAGAGAAAAAAGAAAAGAAAACCATTATGAGGTGCCTAGGCAAGTGCCTCGTAACAGTGGTGTGTCTTGATGGTGGCACTTGCAGCAGATGCACTGGTCACCAATGGCCTCATGCATGAGCTTGGCTGCAACAGTGCTGTCAACCCCACCACTGACAGCACTGACAATGCAGCCCATGGGCCCACAGATATCATGGATGCACACAATCACCACAAAGCCTCCAGGCTGATGTGAAACTTTTCCATGACCATTGGTCTTGAGAATATCACAGGGTCATGCATGTGCGGTGGATGCAGGCCATCCATGGCATCATGCAACAGCTTGCATGGCAGTGCCCACCCATTGGGGAGCCTTTTGTGCAGTGCAGCACAGTGTGCACTCCATGTGCTGGGGGTTGGTGGGTGCTAGGGGGCTTGGTTGTCAGATTGGGTCACACAATCCCAGGAGGTGGGGCACTCATCTTCCTCAAGTAGGTGTTCATCCTCAGTGAGCAGGCATGGGGCAGGGTACCCTGCTGTCTGCCAGTCTTGGAGGGGGAGAATGGAGGAGTGATGGAGTGCAAGCCATAATACATGCTGCAAGCTTGTGGCCATGCTGTATTGGCACAGCAGTGGCATGGGCATGGGTGGGCACAGGGGAAGGGACATACCAATTGCCCACATTGTCTTGAGTGGACATGGGTGGTGAGGAAGCTGCCATGCTGTGCTGGTACAGCAGCAGCATGGGAGGGAGGGTATGTGGCTGCAGGGCCAGATAGTCTGTGGGGACAGTAAATCAGTCAGCTTCCACATGCTATCTGTTTTTTCTTGTAATACAAAACATAAGCAGCTAGGCCATGCAGCACATGGTGATGGTGAGCAACCAACACATGCAGCATGGCCAGCTGTGATGACAATGTTGAGCAGCCAAATGCATGCAGTGTGGTGGTAGAAGCTCAGTATGATGAATAGCCCATAGATGCATGCAGTAAATGGCAGTGGTAAGCAGTGCAAGTGGTTGTAAAAGCCAGGATGTGCTGGCACACTGTGCCACACTGCCATGTGCATGCCACATTGCCACATGCATGCTGCACTGCTGCACATGGCATGCCACACCAGGGGATGACTTTTTGTAGCACCAATATCTCAACCACATGTTGACCTCCTCACATGCCATTTTTCCCTAATATGGGACTGCTTACCAATCATAGTCCCATTATTATAGAGATTTTTTCCTTTTTTCCTTTTCTTTTTCTTTATCCTTCTTACTATAAGTGTTGTATTAACAACAGTTGTTGAGCTTAGCTCCTACCTATAGTAAGGACTCTATCTCTTTTCCTGTATAGTACTACAGTATTTATATACTGAGTTGTGAGTTTTACTCCAAGTACCATAAAGCTTCCTTATCTTTTATCCTTTATTTATTTATTATAACATTTACTTGCTAAGACTGTCACTATACAATTAGCAAGGACTCACCCCATTTCATCTTTATTTGTCTTTGTTTATCTCTTGTTTCACTCACACTTGTGGCTACTTTACTTTAGCTTACTACAGATGTGTCTTAGGTCACATGACTTCATTGATTGATGTGCAATCATTGTTGATCAGTGAACCTTATTACTTGTACTATCTTTAGGACACTCAATTTTGTATAAGTAGGGACAAGCCTGGGGGTCTTAAACCTCAGTCTTGTCAACTTCACAATCTAGGGATTCTCCTTTACTGTGCTTAACCTAAACTTGTTCATAACCCTAAAGGACTAAGTCTAAGATCTCTAAGCCACTAAATGTCACAAAGACATCCTAAAACTCATCACTCTGGATCCTCATTTAGTCATTGGTGGTATCATCCTCATTACTATCTTGTTGATCCCTCTCTTTATTGTCATCAGGAACATCTACTATGCTATTCAAGTGCACAACAACTCCTTGTTACCAGGGGTATAGTTATCAAAAACCTTCCCTAAGACCATCCAATAAGCCACTCTTAGCAATAAGACACACAGAGGAAAGAGCAGAAAGCACTTTTTTGCTTTAAGACTCAGATGGGAGAGGGGAGACAAATTGTGAGTGGGGGGGATCTATTCTTTTCTGGCAGATGACAAGCCATCTAAATACAAGTCTAGCTCCAAGACTGGAGCACAACAAAACAAAATAGAAAATTTACAATGCAGGGTCAATGATAGGGATGATTGGAAATGAGGTGGTGTTACAAGGCACTTGCTTTGGCACCTTGTAATGATCTTCTTTTTTCCTTTTCTTTTTTCTTTCATCTTACTTACTAGTAAAGCATAGCATTATTACTACAAGTGTGAGCTCAGCTCCACTTTACTTAGTAAGGACTCATTTTCATTTTCTCTTTTATAGTACTTAAGTATTTACATGCTCATACTTAAGTGTGAGCTTAGCTCCAAGTACTATAAAAGATCTATCTTTTTCTCTATTATCTTTCTTTAATTATTTACATTTACTTATTAAGGACTATCACTATACAATTAGCAAGTACTCATCTCACTTCATCTCTGTTTACCTTTGTTTATCTCTAGTTCATTTTGCACTTGTGGCTGAGCCATGTACTATGCCTATGGATGGGTCATAAATCATGTGATCCCATTGATTGGTGTGCAATCATCATTGATCTATGAACTTTAACTACTTGTACTAACTTTAGATCTCCAGTTCTGTATAAATAGTTAAAAGACTGGTGGTCTTAAACCCCAGTCTTGTCAACTTCACAATCTAGGGATTCTCCTATACTGTGCTTGACCTAAACTCATTACAAAACTCACTTCACTTCTAAAAGAACTAAGTCTAAGATCTCTAAGTCACTAAATGTCGCTATGATATCCTAAACTTGTCACACTGGATCCTTGTTTAGTCATCAGTGGTATCATCCTCATCACTATCTAGTTGATCCCTCTCTTCAATGTAATCAGGAACAGTTATTACACTTATCAAGCACATATCAACTACATTGTTACCAGGGGTATTATTATATCAGACCTTCCCTACGACCATCCAATAGGCTGCTCTTAGCACTTTGACAAGACTCTAAACTCCTCCTAACAACCAATCACACTTCTAGGAAGCATGCACCCTCACTACAGCTTCCACACCATCTAATCTCCTTGGAGATTACCACAATCAGCTTCTTCCCACCAACGCTATCACACTAGATGTAACTGATTGCCAGTGGCCTGATTACCTCCAATACAACAGCAGCAACAAACTCTTTTATGTCAATAATCAACTCATCTACTTCACTTGTACTAATCAAGAACCCCAAATTGTATTCTCTAACAGACTACCAGTTACAACTGAAACCCCACTTCTCTCAGCAAATATCCATCAAGAAATCTCGCTAGACACTGAAGTTTGTCAACAACATAGACAACTCCTTGAGAACCATGTTCCCATCTCACTCAAAGAATATACCAATAAAGAAGACAAATACACCTTCTGCAACAAACACAACCAGTGGATATATGAAGCATTTGATGACCCAGCTGAAAATCGAGTTATTGTTTGCTGGGACACCACAGACAAACAAGACTATGATTACATCCCCAATGAGTATCTTCATTACCCACAATCCCTGAATACTGACAGAGTCTTATACCAAGATCACAATCAGGATCTTGCACAGGAACTCACCCAGAACCCCCAAGACCATGAATGCCCATCAATGTTTTGAAAGACCTTCCTCAAGTAGAAACCTTCAATACTCCTCAAGTGACAACTTCAGGAGATGAAACCATTACCTCATCCACCCCTTTCTTTCAATCAAGAATCACCCCTGGAGATATGAGTTCAAACCCAATTGATCTGACACCAACAACAAATCACCCAAACCTGAAGAGAACTCAATCAACTATACCAAGAATGGCTAACACATCATCCACTTCCTCCAAGTAATACCAACTCAACAAGCCATCTGAGCTTTCTGGAACTGAATCCACCACCAAATACTTTATCTGAAAGGTTAAACTCCACTTCTTTACCAAGAATTTCAAGGATGATACAGATAAAATCACCTTTGCCTTATCTTTTTGCAAAGAAGGAATGGTTGCTGGAACATGGGCCAGACAAATCATTGATCAGCTCACCACAACCCCTTCAATGTTCACCTGGAATCAATTTGAGGAACAAATTCTATCCAAGTAATGAAGGGAAGTTATCATGCAACAACCTGGATAGGTTAGTCCAGGGAAGAAGCACAGCATTGGAATACATCACAGTATTCATTTCCATTGCCAACACCATGGGTTATAATGACATAACCAATATCAAGAAATTTAAGAATGGTCTAAGAGAAGACATCAAGGATACCATCATGATAACCAGGGACAAATTACCAACAACCTTAAAAGAATGGCAAGATCTTGCCATAAGGTTGGACCAGAACTGATCAAGTAATGACTTCCAGAACAGTCTCAAATCCAGTCAAGGTGGATGATTCCTTTACCCTTATGATTCACTCAAAGGGGATAATGACTCCTGCCTATGGAAGTTAAACCCACACATCATACATGCAATTGAAAACTTCTCTCTGATGGAAATGTTCCAAAGAGAAGTATTCACATGTGCCAGGTTTACCAGGAATGGAAGATTATCAGACAAAGAACACAACAAAAGGAAATGAGAAGGAGCTTGTTTCTGATGCAGTATCAAAGGACATTTTGGCAGAGAATGCAAGGTCAAACATGACCACAACTATGGAACACCCAAACCCACTTATGCAATAAGGGGAACTCAAGAACATAATGAAGAAGAAGACCCCATGATCACCATTTCCTGCACCCTCATGAAGTTATCCAACAAAGACAAAGTAGAAATGCAAGATCTTTTCAAGATCACTCAGAATTTTTGAAGCCTCCTGAGTCAGCAATGGACAAAGGAGTAACTGATTTTAAATTGGACATTGTGAGCAGGAACTCAAATTCAGACAATGAATTGTATATATCATTCTCAAAATACAATGGTTCTCCCTCCATTCAAATTCCTGTCAAAATCTCTATAAGGAATTAGACAGTCACCACCAAAGCCCTCATTGATAGTGGGGCAATCAGAATCCTAATTAATCAAGATTTCATACACCTTCACCACCTACCAAAACTTGAACAACAAATACTGGTAAAAAATATCAATGGAACAAAGAATATTGGCAGTGATATCACACATATGTGTCAAATCACCTTACAAATCAAGAAGATGCCCAAACCACCACACATTGAGACCAACAAGTTCTATATTACCAATCTAGGAAAAGAAGACATCATCTTAGGAACTGATTGGTTAAGAGAACACAACCCAAACATTGACTGGACCCAAGACACAGTTTCCTTCTCATGCTGTCCAGCCAAATGCAACCCATCTGCACCAAAAACCACATTGGTATTCTCTGAAGAAGAACCCCTCAACCAGATCAAAGATCAATGGATGATCAATGGACTAAATCTTTCCTGAACCACCCTATCCATGCAAATAGCCATGAACATTCAACACAATGGAAAATGCATGGATTTAGTCCCACCACATTATCATGACCTAGGAAAAGTCTTCAATGAAGAAGCTTCTACCTGACTACCTAAACACTGATCTTGGGATCACACAATCAATCTAAAACAAGGGGTAGAACCCTATGCCAGAAAAGCTTATCCCATTGACAACAAACAATGAGAAGTGCTCCACACATTCATCTCTGAGAATCACAAAAAGGGGTACATTCACCCATCAAATTCTCCTTGGGCAGCACCTTTCTTCTTTGTAGGAAAGAAAGATGGCAAATTACATCCCTGCCAGGATTATTGGAGATTAAATGAGCAAACCATTGCCAACAAATATCTGTTACCCCTCATCCCCAAATTAATTGATAAACTCAAACTCAAAGGCACCACAATCTTCACTAAATTGGATCTCCAATGGGGATACAATAATGTATGGATCAAAGAAGGGGATGAACACAAGGCCACTTTCATAGGTGATGGAAAACTATGGGAATCAACCATAATGTTCTTTGGACTCCAAAACTCCCCAGCTACATTCCAATCTATGATGAACACCCTTTTGATGACCTTATCACTGCAGGACATGTTGTCATCTATATGGACGACATCCTTATCTTTATGAATGATCTATCAGAACATCAGAAATTGGTTTGCCAAGTCCTCCAATGCCTTATCAATGAGGATCTATTTCTGAAACTGGAAAAATGCTTCTTTGAGAAGGAATCCATCAAATATCTTGGCATGATCATTTCCCATGATCAATTCCATATGGACCTGGCTAAATTATTGGCAATTACCAATTGGCCCATCCCAAAAAAGGTCAAAGACATACAATCATTCTTAGGGTTTGGAAACTTCTATAGACACTTCATCAAAGATTTTGCCAAAATGACCAAACCTCTTACAGAATTAACATGTAAAGAACAACCTTGGGAATGGAATGACACTCAGCAGTCCACTTTTGAACTAAAACATGCATTCACCACAACCCCAATCCTTCTGATACCAGACTTTGATGCCCCTTTCAAACTCAAAACTGATGATTCAGATTTTGATTATGGTGCAATACTATCCCAACAGGGCCCAGATCCCTGCTGGCACCTGGTTGCCTACCTATCCAAACAAATGACTCTGCCAGAACATAACTATGTCATCTATGATGAGGAACTGCTTGCTATCATTCACACCCTCAAAACCTGGCATCTGTTACAAGGCACTTGCTTTGGCACCTCGTAACAATTTCTTTTTTCTCTTTCTTTTCCTTTCCTTATCTTACTTACTAGTAAAGTGTAGTATTATTACTACAAGTGTGAGCTTAGCTCCACTTTACTTAGTAAGGACTCATATTTCCTTTTTCTTTTGTAGTACTTAAGTATCTACATACTTAAGTGTGAGCTTAGCTCCAAGTACTATATTAAGACTTATCTTTTTTCTTCTTTTTTTATCTTTATTTATTTATTATAACATTTACTTGCTAAGGACTATTACTATACAATTAGCAAGGACTCTCTTTTCTTGCTCTTATTTACCTTTGTTTATGTCTTGTTCATTTTGTGCTTGTGGCTGAGCCACTTATATCACATGGACGTGACTTACTGCACATAACTGTGCAACCTTACTATACTTAGGACTCTGGTTTTGTATAAATAGTTGAAAGACTGGCAGTCTTAAACCCCAGTCTTGTCAACTTTGCAATCTAGGGATTTCCTTATACTGTGCTTGATTTAAGCTTGTTATAAACTTGCTCTACTTGTCACAAACTAAGTCTAAGATCTCTAAGTCACTCTAAGCATCACTAAGACATCTTACACCCATCACTCTGGATCCTTGTCTAGTCATTGGTGGAATTATCCTCATCACTATCTCATTGATCCCAATCTTCATCATCATTAGGAACATCTATTACACATATCAAACGTGTATCCACTACCTTGTTACCAGGGGTATCATTACAGATCTTCCCTAAGACCATCCAATAGGTCACTCTTAGCAGCATCACTACCTTGAAGGGAGTCCTCACCCAGTGGACATATGGTCCAATCACAAAAATCTTCAGTACTTCTCCATGGCTAAACAACTTAACTGGCATCAAACCCAATGGAGCCTATTCCTTTCCCATTTCAACTTTTTAATTTCTCACTGTCCTGGGACCCTCAATAAAGCTGATTGTTTGGCCAGGAGGTCTGACCATGAGAGGGGGTAATTTTGGATAATTCTGATATTATGGTGTTAAATCCAAAAGTATTTCACATTAATGCCATGGGAATACACCTGACACCTACATGATCAAAGAATATCAGACAACAAATTATCGAACAACTCAAATCTGATACACTTTCCCAAGAAACATTCCAGAAGATCAAGAATCTCAGACCCCAGAGATTAACCCAAGGCATCCAAGAATGGAATTACAAAGATGAACTCCTTTTCCATGGAAAAATCTATATTCCAAACAACAAAGAACTAAGAAAAGAAATTGTACATATTCATCATGACTTGATACCAGCTGGACACCCAGGAAGATGGAAAACATACAAACTCATCCAATGCAACTACTAGTGGCCAGGAATGTCTATATTTGTTAAAGCATATGTGGAAGGATGCACCACATGCTGATCAACCAAGAATAACACACATCCCACTAAATCTCTGCTTATCCCCACTGAAACTCCCAACAAACCCTGGCAACACATCACCACTGACTTTGTAACAGATCTTCCAGAAGTCAACGGATATGACTCAATCAATGTCATAGTGGACAAATTCTTGAAAGCTATTATCATTACACCATGCAAAAAGACCATGACCACCTTGGAAACTGTGCAACTATTCTTAGATCATGCATGGAAACATTTTGGCCTGCCAGACAAAATCATCTCTGACCAAGGACCCCAATTCACTTCCAAAGTCACACAGGAAATCTGGAAAGTGTTAGGAATTACCTCAGCAATGTCAACCACTTATCACCCACAATCTGATGGAGAAACAGAATGTGTCAATCAGGAAATAGAACAATATCTCCAAGCCTGCAGAGATCAATCACTGACAAACTTGCTCAAATTACTCCCATTTGCTGAATTCTCACACAACAACCATGTCCATTCTACTACACAAAGATCACCATTTGAGATTCTTATGGGATACAGACCTCAATTCACCATCAAACCAATCACTACATCCACACCAGAAGCAGCAAATCGTCTCCAACATATACAAAGAATATGAGAAGAAGTAACTGCCAGCCAGAAGCTTACAGACCAAATAACAAAATAATCATGTGATAAACATAGAGCCACCTTCACCACATACAAAGAAGGTGACCAAGTATGGCTAGATGAGAAGAACCTTAAGCTCAGATACCTGAAAATGAAACTAGCCCCAAAATGGTTTGGACCCTTTCCAATTAAGGAAGTCCTTGGACTTGTCACCTACCAACTCAAACTACCACCAAAATGGAAGATCCATCCCATGTTTCATCCCTCACTTCTCACTCCATTCAAGGAAACACCCAAATGTGGCCCCAACTATATGAAACCACCCCTGGAGATAGTCAAGGGCAAAATGGAGTTTGAAGTGGAAATGATCATTGGTTCAAGAGTGCAGAACAATGGGTGACTCCAATATCACATCAAATGAAAAGGATATCCAGGGTCAGACAACACATGGGAACCACAAGGGAACCTGAGGAACACACAGCAGGAAATAGATGACTTCCACAAATGAAGGCCAAGCACACCTAGACCATTATGCAGCCTGGGAATAGACCTATTCACCTTCTGAAATCACCTCACCACCCCCCTTAAGGAAGTCACTCTGTGTCCAAACTATTCATCACCCAACAATGACTTCCCTCCATCCCTCCTCAGCTTTCTCATCACCCCTATCCTCCTTCTCCCTCTTAGCCTCCCCCTGCCTCTATTCCTCTCCCCTCCCTTTCATGGAAGAGGATGTCACTGCTGCCACCACCCTTGTGGCACTCTGCCTGTTGGACCCCACCACCCTGCCTCCACCACCACCCAGCCCCCTCTCCCTTCAATTAGGACTTGCCAGCCCTGGGCCCATCCCCCAGGGTTCTCCCCCTTTCCTCTGCTGGCCCCCCACCCCATACCCCCCCCCAGGTGACCTCCTCACCCTACAAGCCAGAGTTTTCTCTGGTTTTGTCCCCCCTCCCTTGTCACCTCCTGCACAGCCCACCACCAGTGCCCTCTTTGGAGGAGCATATCACCAATGCCCTTGCCTCCCTCCTAGGCCTCATCACCACCCCCACCTCCCCAGCAACCTCCTGGGGAGACCCCTCAGTGGGCTGGTGGCCCACCTCCCACCACCATGTTGAGGTGTGAACCACCCCCTCCTCCACACCTGCCCTGGCCCCTCCAAGAGGGGCTTGCTTCAAATGCAGCCAGCATGGCCACCACTGGGCTCAATGCCCCAACCCCCACCCCCACCCCACCCCCATCCACCACTCCAACCCCATGTACCTTGCATGGTGCACTGACAGCTGGTTTATCCAGGAGCACAACCTCCTGGCCCAGGAAGCCCTCACCATGGCCCACAAGGAAGCTTACTATTGGGCACAAAGGGCCAATGCTTTCCCTTGGGCCTCCCCCCAACACCCCTGGTTCTTCAATGGGGGTATGCCCAATGGCTTCATCCTGGCATGGGACACACTCCCCATCCCCACCTATGAGGAGTAAGTGGAGGGTAGAGGGCAACAGGTCAGGGGACCCCATCAAGCATTGAAGACAACACATTGCATGAAGAGGGGGTGATGTTATGAGGCACTTGCTTTGGCACCTCATAATGATTTTCTTTTTTTCCTTTTCCTTTTTCTTTCATCTTACTTACTAGTAAAGCATAGCATTATTACTACAAGTGTGAGCTCAGCTCCACTTTACTTAGTAAGGACTCATTTTCCTTTTCTCTTTTATAGTACTTAAGTATTTACATACTCAAGTGTGAGCTTAGCTCCAAGTACTGTAAAAGATGTATCTTTTTCTCTGTTATCTTTCTTTAATTATTTACATTTACTTTTTAAGGACTATCACTATACAATTAGCAAGGACTCATCTCACTTCATCTCTATTTACCTTTGTTTATCTCTAGTTCATTTCATGCTTGTGGCTGAGCCACTTACTATATCTACAGATGGGTCTTAAGTCATGTGATCCCATTGATTGCTGTGCAATCATCATATGAACTTTAACTACTTGTACTATCTTTAGATCTCCAGTTTTGTATAAATAGTTGAAAGACTGGCAGTCTTAAACCCCAGTCTTGTCAACTTTGCAATCTAGGGATTCTCCTATACTGCACTTGACCTAAGCTCATTACAAAACTCACTTCACTTCTAAAAGAACTAAGTCTAAGATCTCTAAGTCACTAAATGTCGCTATGATATCCTAAACTTGTCACACTGGATCCTTGTTTAGTCATCAGTGGTATCATCCTCATCACTATCTAGTTGATCCCTCTCTTCATTGTCATCAGGAATGGTTATTACACTTATCAAGCACATATCAACTACCTTGTTACCAGGGGTATTATTATATCAGACCTTCCCTAAGACTGTCCAATAGGCCACTCTTAGCAGGTGGAGTCTGGATGTGAGAAACAAAGTACCATACTATATAGGATGAGTGAAAAAGGAAAAGCACTGATTGCACCAAATGCTGAATTCACAACTCATGACTCCATGGTTATTTTGGTAGGCCTTAACCAAGCCTCAGCCTATATGTCCTATCAGTCCTGCTCCTCATCAGCTGAACCTAGTCCTGTATTCTGGCATCTAAGCAAATGTGTGATTGATGCCCACCACTATATAAGATAGCTCACATACTACATAACTCCTCAGATGTTCTCTATCTCATCTGTGCTAAGAGCGGCCTATTGGACAGTCTTTAGGGAAAGTCTATAATGATACTCCTGGTAACAAGGGAGTGAATATGCACTTGATAAGTGTAATAGATGTTCCTGATGATGATGAAGAGTGGGATCAATGAGATAGTGATGAGGATGATTCCACCAATGACTATGCAAGGATCCAGAGTGATGAGTTTAGGATGTCTTGGCGACGCTTAGCATGACTTTAGAGATCTTAGACTTAGTTCTTAGAATATGAAGTGAGTTTGTAGCGAGCTTAAGTCAAGTGCAGTATAAGGGAATCCCTAGATTGCAAAGTTGACAAGACTGGGGTTTAAGACTGCCAGTCTGTCAACTATTTATACAAAACTGGAGATCTAAGTATAGTAAAGTTGTGCAGCAATGTGCAGTAAGTACATGTCTATGTGATATAAGTGGCTCTGCCACAAATGCGAAATGAACATGAGATAAACAAAGGTAAATAGAGGTGAAAGAAATGAGTCCTTGCTAATTGTATAGTAATAGTCCTTAGCAAGTAGATGTTATAATAAATAAAGAAGATAGAAGAAAAGATAAGTCTTTTATAGTACTTGGAGCTAAGCTCACACTTAATATGTAAATATTTAAGTACTATAAAAGAGAAAAGAAATGAGTCCTTACTATAAGTAGGAGCTAAGCTCACTGCTGTAGTTAATACTACACTTATAGTAAGTAAAATATAAGAAAGAAAAAGAGAAAAAGAAAAGAAAAAACTTGTTATGAGGTGCCTAGGCAAGTGCCTCATAACAATCTGAGTGAGTACCCTCTCCCACTTGCTATCTTGTTCTCATCATCCACTCCCCTGCAGCTCATTACTCTTATGCTGTGGCACCTGCATCTGCCACACATCTCTCTACCACTGCAGGCATGTCCAACCTGCTTTCCCCTATTGGGGTTCTATACACTTGCATCACTATCTGCTTCATCATGAGAGTTGTCTGCCTATGCCTACATTGACAACTTTACCTTCACCTGCAGCATCTATTACTATCACATTGTGGCTAGTGGTGGATAAGCTCTGTTCTGAACTTCAGTTCGAACTTGAACCTGGTAGAACTGAACCTACAGTTTGGTTCTCAGTTCTTCAGAAGTGGTGAAACTGTGAATGCATTCAAATGTGTTCGGACTGCATGTCACATGATTGATATTTGATTATTGGTATCTGTGGGATCAACTTTCCCTTCACCACCATCAACTCCCTTTCAAGTGCCATTGTCCTGGGGCCATAAGAGTGACATGAGGGTATGCATTCTTGACTATCTGACCAAATTTTACATTCCATTATATTATCACCAGGTACATGCATATGCTCATCACATTGGACATCAAAAAAAAAGTTCCAAAGGTAGGGCAATCATGCAAGGGTGCATACGAAAAAGTAGCTAATTTATATATCCTAGACCCTGCATCTGCACTGTGCCCACACTGCAAGAACACATAGGCTCACATGGACCATGCTTGATCTCCAACACTATGCCTATTATGTACCATCCTTTCAACTTCCCTTTTTTATGTGGTCAGAATGGCTTACAAAAAGGTCTACAGGTCAACTAATAGACTTATTGATCTCACCTAGTTTCTTGCTCCTTCTACATGGATGATCCTTCTGACTCTGGCTGTGTGGTTTGCTCAGATGGCACTATGAAAGATGCCTCTGAGATTGAATGGCACTACAACAAATATGATGATTCACTGATTGCTCCTGCAAAGCTACACCCTTTATTCACCAACCAACCCACTCCTGCAGTGATGGTGGTGGGCTCTCATCACTCTGCTTGCACTCTCAGACCCTCTGCTTGCATTGTTGACCCTGACAATGCAATGAATGAGGGTTCTTCATTGACATCAGCATTATCAACAACAGCTGTCAGACAGAAGGTGCTTGCATCTGTTCCATCACATTGTGTCTCTCAAAAGCTTTGTGTTGATTCTATGGATGAGTGTGCCCCCAAAACTGATGATGACAAGTGTTCCTCTTGTCCACCCCATGATGACTGTGATGAAGAAGGGATGAATGATGTGACAGATGAGTTTGGTGCATTGCAAGCCATGGCTAATGCAGATCATGAGGTACATCATTCTCTTGAGTAATGTGTTGGCTTCCTTACTCATGATGCTAACTAGGCTGCCAGCACAAAATCCCAAAACGATCCCACTGCAGATATCCAAATTATCTTCAAGTGCAACAAAGAATACAAACATCCAGATACAGGGAAGATTCAGGATGGCCATTGGTGCAAGATTTGTTTGTGAGTTGTGCACATTTGGGTTGTCATTTCTTAATATCTGTTATGTGACAGGGGAGATCTCCATGTTAAGAAGAAAGCCTGCTTCTTCATGGGAAGTGTCACTATGCTTTGCATGCATGTTGCTTGGTAAGTACAGGATAATAAAATCAGGCTGCCCTATTTCACTGACCTTTTCTTCCTTGTTAGCTGTGAGAGTCATGTCAAAGTCTACCTGGAGTGGTGCAACACACTTGGGATCCCAGCCAACAGTAGTGAAGGGTTGAGTGTCTTTTTTCTTGTCAACATTGATCTGATTGTCAGCATCACATAGATTGCATCAAACAGACCTGAACTCTGTGATTTCTAGAGAGCCCAGGCAGCCACCATTCAGCATCCCTGGCCTTCTCAATTATATCATTGAACTGATTGTATGCAAAGATGAAGTAAGTACCACATGACATCTTACCATACTCAGTTTATTTTGTCTTCCAGGCCTTCCAGTTGGTTGAGTGTGGTAGTTTTAAATGACTCCTATCCTTCTGCCATCCAAACCTTGCTGAAAAGGATATTCCTAACTGCAAGAAGGTGTGGGAGGAGATTCTTCAATGGGCTGACCAAGTGATGGTGATGCTTTGTAAGAAGCTGAAGGTGTGTACAGCATCCTAAAAGTGGATTCTTACTGATTGTATCTTTGTCCCATAGTCTATGCCAAGCAAGGTATCTTTCACCTTTGATATGTGGACCTTGGATCCAGGAGATCCATATATCTCAGTCACTGCACACTACATTGATGCTCCCATCAACAGACCACAGGAGTGGGAGCTCAAGACTGAGCAACTTGCATTCAAGCATGTAGAGGGTTGGCATACTGGCAAGAATATTGCAAATGTCTTGGTTGATACAATCAATCATTATGAACTATGTGGAAAGGTATCCCCTTCAGTCATGCTTTGTATATTTCTAATTGTGGTCCTATAGGTTGGGTAGTTCATGTGTGATGGAGTGGCCATCAATTGGAAAACCCTTCATGAGCTGGAACCAGCATTTGAAGCATCAGAAGAACAGTGGAATGCAGAACAGCATGATATTTTGTACATTCTTGTCCCCTGTTCATGTCACACAGTCAAAGCTAATTAAATGCTGCCAGATGCATTGAGCATTCACTCCACATAGCCTGTAAGTACTTTGTTGAGACTATTGCCCCTGCTTCACTGGCAGCCATCTGCAAGAAGTGCTGAAAAAGGCAAGTGCAAATGGAGAGCTTGACCTCCATCAGTTTGATAACAAGCTCATGGACTTTGGACTTGAGAATGACAGTGATCCTGACAACAATGAAGGTGACAATACAGATGTTGAGTTTTCTTCTGGTGATGCTCTCAGAAAGGCATTAGCCCTTGTAAAACAAGTAAGTATTCATGGAATTGGATGAAAAGTTGAACAAACACCATAATAGATACAAATGTCACCCCACACAAAGATGTTCTTCCAATCATCGTGCACTCAGGTTGGGATCCAGCCTCTCAAATTGCTTCTGTGGATCCAGATGTGGTGGGCCTCCTTATATAAATTTCTTGACAGAATTTTAAAACTATGTGATGTACATCCACACTTGGCTTTCATTTAGGTATATGGCTCACATGATAGTTGTACATAGGCTGTAGTTCAATTTGTCCTCCTTGTGGATGCAAGTGATAAAGTACCAGATCTTCCAAAGGACCACACATATGCTGACTTCCAACTTTCAAAGAAGGACTGGGACAAGCTTGAAGTGATTCAAGAGGTGCTTTGGGTATGTTCCAAGTCAAAAATTAACTAATTCATATTCTAACCTGGGGTACAGGAGCCATCCAATGTCCAGCAAACATTCTTGAGGGAGCATAACCCTACAGTCTGGTGCATCATCCCTTTGCTCAAGTTCCTCATCAAGTGGTGGCAGACAATGGCTGAACATCCATACTATTGAACTGTTCACAATGCAATTACAAATGGAGTGGAAAGCTTTGAAAAGTGGTACCAGAAGGTTGATGGCACATCAGATGCTTACTTTATCTGTCTTGGTACATGCACACCTTTCATCTGCTTTGTGATGCCTGAATATATTTCCAGTTCTTGATCCTAATGTGAAAGGTTTGTATTGTCATAGCTGTCAGTCAGCTGATCAATATGATGCTGGTATGGAATGGCTTGGAGAAGTCATATGTCACTTGCTGTTGCTCTTTCTGTAACCTATTTGACAAAATCTTCAAGTTTGACAATATTACACTCCACCCACTTCTACTACATTGGCATCCACTCATGTGGTCAGCCAGTTGGATGGTATGTCATACCCCATGCTCCAAATGCCTCTATTTCTGTACTTAAGACTTTGACAGTGAAGAACTCTACCTCAGCTTCTGTGTGTTATGGTGGTTCCTATCTTCTGGAAGCTGTGCAGTCTTTCTGTCAAGAGGAAAAGGTGGTGGGGAGTCCTTGGGATGAATCAAAACTGTACCTGGAATCTGGGCCCAAGCCAACAGACAATGTCATTGGATGGTGAGGCCATCAAATGGATTTGAGATACCCAACAATACAATGAATCACATGTGACTACCTTGCCATCCAAGGATCAGCCACCCCATCAGAATGAGCTTTCAGCAGTGGTGGAATCACAGGTACTGCTTGCTGAAACAGCTTGTCTACTGATATCTTTGAAGCTCTACAAATTCTCAAAAGTGCATATCATAATCAGCACATGGCTGCTGTTCAGGCAGCCAGACATGTTGATGCCTTTATTGTGGCATTTGATGAGGTTGACTATAGTTCAGATGAAGAGGAATAGTTACTTCTACACTTTCAGTCCAAAAAATTTGTGTTTATACTATGACAAAGTTTTGTTCATCATTTGAACCTCCTTGAACCTGAACCAAATGCTCCTGAACCTGAACCTGGAGGTTCAGGTTCAAGTTCTGGCATTTCTCTCCCCCAAACTTAAAGTTCAGTTCTAGGTTCTCCAAAATCCCTTGAAGAACCAAACCAGACCAAACATTTCCAGCACTAATTGTGGCCTCTTCTCTGCCACCCCTCTCTACATCACTTGCAGGTTTGCACACACTTACTAAGACACTTTCTACTCTGTCTGATGTCTCTTACTATTGTGTTGTGGCCTCTTCTCTGCTGCCCCTCTCCACATCACTTGCAGCTATGGCTGCCATACACTCTTATTTAGATGTGTTGAACATCATCACTCTCACCTGCTTGTCTTGGAAGGCAGCCTGCTCAATTGCACATGAACAGGTACTAATAGTGGCCTATTGGATGGCCTTAAGGTTCTGTTAAAGTGCTCCTGGTAACAAGATGGTTGTAGTAAGCAACATAAATGTTCCTGATGACAATGAGGAGTGGGATCAATGAGATAGTGATAAGGATGATAGTTCCAATGACTATGCAAGGATCCAGAGTGACAAGTATAGGATGTCTTAGTCACACTAAGTGACTTAGAGATCTTACACTTAGTTTCTAGAGAGCATCAAGAGAGAGTATTGAGCTTTAGGTCAAGTGCAGTGTAGGAGAATCCCTAGATTGCAAAGTTGACAAGACTGGGGTTTAAGACCACCAGGCTTGTTCTACTTATACAAAACAGAGTGTTCTAAAGATAGTACCAGTAAATAAGGTTCACTGATCAATGATGATTGTGCAGCAATCAACAAGATGTGACTAGGTCATGTCCATAGTAAGCTAAAGTAAATGTAGCCATAAGCACAAAATAAACAAGAGATAAACAATGGTAAACAGAGATGAGATAAGATGAGTCCTTGCTAATTGTATAGTGATAGTCCTTAGCAAGTAAATGTAAATAAAGAAAGAAAGATAAAAGATAAAGAAGCTTTATAGTACTTGGAGTAAAACTCAAAGTGTAGTATTATTTACTACAGCTGTGAGCTTAGCTCCACTTTACTGTTAGATCTTATCTTATTGCTGTCACTCCCTCTGACACCCACAGCCCATGCTCATAACCAAGTGTGGTCTGTGTGTGCCTGCAGTCTGTATATCTAGTAGATCAGTAGGATCAGTAATATTGTGCAGACATCTTCTCTCTTTTCTTGAGAGCTGTCTGAATCAGTCATTACTATCTTTCTCTTCTTCACTTTCTCTTGCACTCCTATCATGGAGTTCACCCTCTTGATCTTTGTCTGTGTGTTCTTGGCCTTCATCCTGGGCTGGGTTGCTTTCTTCATTATTTACCACAACCTCCTGCCACACCTCCAGATCCTTCCCATCTAGTTGCATCTTCATTGCCTTCACTGCCATGCTGTTCTACCTGTGCCAACATTTACTTAGTAAAGACTCATCTCTCCCTATACTACTTTAGTATTTACATACTAGAGTGTTGTCTGCACAGGAATGAGCCAATGCCAAAGGAGAAGCAGAAGACAGTGTTGATTGCAGCAAGAACATGGTGGTATGCAGTGTGGACTAGGCCACAGGGTGGGGAGATGTGGTAAGACATACTACAAGACATCTTAAAGTGGTAAGAAAGTGGGGGCATAGTATAAGTAGTGCATGTTGAACTAAGTTCAAGCAGAGTATAGAACATGGGTTTGTTGATTGTGTTGTAAGAACATGATGGTAAGTGATGTAAGTGGGTTCAGCATGTGTCAGAAGGATGTAAAGAAGATGTATAGTAGTGTAAGTAAAGAGGAGCTGAATGAATACCATAGATATTTCCAACAAGTGTGAGCTTAGCTCCAAGTACTATAAGGTGTCTCATTTCTCTTCTCTTCTTTCTTTATCTCATATTTACTTGCTAAGGACTATTACTATACAATTAGCAAGGACTCATCTTCTTTTGTCTTTATTTGTCTTTATTTATCTCTCAGTTCACTCACACTTGTGGCTATTTACTTAGTTTACTATGGATGCATCCTTAGTCACATGATCCCATTGATTGCTGTGCAATCATCATTGATCTGTGAACCCTATTCCCTTGTACTATCTATAGGACACATCTTTGGTATGTGTAGTTGCAAGTCTGGTGGTCTTGAACCCCAGTCTTGTCAACTTCACAATCTAGGGATTCTCCTATACTGCACTTGACCTCAGCTTGCCTTCATCTCACTTCAACCTCTAAGAACTACATCTAAAGATCTCTAAGTCACTAAGCATTGCTACAACATCCTAAAACTTGTTACACTGGATCCTTGTTTAGTCATTGGTGGTATCATCCTCATTACTATCTTGTTGATCCCTCTCTTCATTGTCATCAGGAACATTTGCTATGCTATTCATGTTGACATGTGTTTTGCTCTTTGCTCCAGCACCTGTGCCCCACACTTTATTACATCAGCATGGTCTGTGTGCTGCATCTTTATATATATAGGTACATGATTAGGGACATTGATCTTCAGTCAATCTACTCACATTGCTCCCTCTCATTGCTTGCATCTACACTCCCTCTTACCATATTCTGCACAATGCATGGGTTGTAACTTCTCTTTCTGGGCTTTTGCCCTGCATGCTCACACCCTCTCCCTCTTGCCTCATTGAATGGAGTGCCTTGGGCTCAGGTGACTGCTGCACTGAGCATCTGCATGTCAACAATTCAAGCACATAACAACTACCTTGTTACCAGGGATATAGTTGTCATGCCACTATTATTTCCCTTATTTTTTTCTTCATTTTTCCTATTTTTCTCATGTCTCTACCACTAAAGACCTCACAATTGCTCCCGATCTGCTGAAGCAATCCCCATGGTCATGAGTTCATCTTGTTCATCTTTATCAGCCAATGATGTGCTAGTCATCCAATCTCTGACCAGCCTGCTTATGAAGTAATTATGACTCTTTTTCTCACTATTACTGTGGATGCTCACTGTCAGGCTGCTATTATTTTCCCTATTTTTCTCTTCGTCTTTATCGGCTGATGATGTGTATGTCATCTGATCTCCGATTGGCCTGTTCTATCTTTAGTTATACTTCCTTTTCTCACACTTACTGTGTATGCTCACCAATTCTTCTCACACCTGCTGTGGAGCCTCAGTTAGCACTGATGCATCCTCTCTATTATTAGATATGATGTCATTACTTCAATTTCTCATTCTCCAGCCCTATACTGTACTGCATGGTCTGTGCACACTCCAGGGTACTATATATACATAGGACTCCTAGCAGTTTATTCCCCAGTTCTGATCATCTGGGATATCCACTAGGTACAGTACTCTTTTCTCCTCTTATTTACTATACACTAATACATCTGGGATATCCACTAGTTGAAGCACAATTGTCCTCTTTGTTTGTTTTAGCTCTTTCCTTCAGTTGTTTGGCTTCAACTTAGTGTCGGCCTCACACTCACTCAGCTTTCTCATGACTGCTGTGGAGTATCACCAATCATTCCCACACTTACTGCAGACATCAGTCATCCTCTTTTTGATTGGTTGTTATTATTATCTCTACTGTGCAGCCTTTGCAAATTCATATGCCTGCCCTAGAGTACAGTACTATATATATTATACAACTCCTAGCATTTGTCCCCCAGTTCTGATCATCTGGGATATCTGCTAGGTACAGTACCAGTTCTCTCCTCTCTTCTACTATACATTAATATATCTGGGATATCCACTAGTCAAAGTGTGACCATTGATGAACATCATGTGCACATAACACCAGAAAATGACCATCAGCAACATCAGGCAAACACAGTGACATTAACATGCCACATGCAACAATCATCCACAGTTGCATCAATCATGCATTTGCTTAGGCATCAGACCATAGGACTGGGTTCAGCTGATGAGGAGCAGGACTGATATGATGTATAGGCTGAGATGTGGTCCATGGAGTCATGAGTCACAAAGTCAGCATTTGGTGCAATCAGTGCTTTTCCTTTTTCCATCATCCATTATAGTATGATACCTTATTTGTTGTGTCCAGACTCCACCTCATTTCCAATAATCCCTATGATCAACCCTGCACTGTTAATTTTCTGTTTTGTTTTGTTGTGCTCCAGTCTTGGAGCTAGACTTGTATATAGATGGCTTGTCATCTGTCAGAAACAAATAGATTTCCCCTGCCCACAATTTGTCTCCCCTCTCCTGTCTGAGTCAGATTGCAAAAAGTGCATTCCACCCCTTCCTCTATGTATCTCACAGTCAAGAAAGTGTGTGTACCTTGTAGGTCACATTTATTATTGCATTGCATTCTCTATTGCATTGTGTCTGTGTTGCATTTTGTTTTGCATTCTTTTCTGTATTGTGTTGTGATATTACTGTGTTGCATTGCATCTACTACTGTGTGGTCATTGTCACAATTATCATGTTGCATCCATGTTATATCTCCATTTTGTCACCCCATCACATCACAATATCACATTTATTGCACTTAACTACTAACTTCTACTACTTTGGTGTCTAGAAGATCTTACTACTTGTGCCCCTCAGTAATTGTTGTGGTTGTGGTTGTAGTTTCTGCCATCACCATACTGTGGCACATATCTGTATGTGCAGGTTTGGGCAGGCAAGGACAAAGATCTTATAGATGATGATAAGTGAGTATGTAACTCCCAGAGGGGGGACAGAAGAGCAGAGAACATCTGCAGCAAGTAGTAGAGGAGTGAACATGGAAAGAGTGACACAATGTGGTCAAGTATGCTGCAGGCTAGATGTGAGAGAGAGCATAGGATGGAGTGAAGATTACTCACTCAGACTGTATGTAGAATATCTGAGGAGTTGTAAAGTAGTATACCCATCTTATACAGTGAGTATAAGTAGAGTTGTAGCAGAGAGTGTATTGTAGAGTACAACAACTACCATAAGAGGGAGGGACACATGTCATCCCAGAGTAAGGAGTGGGTACTTGGACATGTGTGTGGAAGTGTAGTCCAAGTCCGAGGAGAAGAGTAAAAGTGTGTGGTAATGTGTACATGTGAGGAGAGAGACTGAATGAATAGAGTATATTATGCACAAATAACTTCAACAATATCACTGTCCTATTTGTTGTTTTAGCATTTCATCAGTTGTTTGGCTTCAACACAGTGTTGGCCTCACAATTGATCAGAACTCCTTCCTCCTTCACCACCCCCATCACTTCATTCCTCCTCCCTTCCCTGCCAGATGTTGCCACCATCTTTGCTACATCTGCCATCCCTTCTACACTATTGCACTGACATACATGCCTTGTCTTGTGCAAGAACCTTTCCATCATTCTTATCTTTTTCCCCACCCTCCTTTCACTGTTTGTCATCACTGCAAATGGCAAAAGCATGAAAATGTACTTGTGACTTGTGGACAAAATCTTACATCCCCTGCTCACCCACCTCTACTCTTCAACTTTTGGTTGGATATTACAGTGTTCAACTCATCCACCTCCACCTCACACCCAGTGACCTCCTCCACACAGCACCCTTGGACAACTATCTTTGTCAACAGGAGGATCCAGTAGCTGGGATGTTTGCTTGGGACCTTGACAACCTCAGCTCCAATCCCTGGGGATATCAAGGATCTTCTGACAGCTCTGGGACTACCTGTGTGTTCCACATGCCCCCATCACACTTGCTATAGAACAGTGCATCTTCTAGACCAAGGTCTTTCTATTCCTTCCTTCCAACTCATTGTCCATCTGTCACTCACCTTCATCTTCATCATCACCTCCTTGCTTGGCACATGTGTATCATCATCCAGTGATGAGATGAACCTAACACCAACTATGAGAGGTTTCCTCTGTGGTTGTTTCCAGACCCAAGAACAGAGCAGTGGAGAAATCAAGACAAGAGGTATAGAGCTAAGTACCCCCCCAAGTTATTCATAAACTTGTTGTGGGAGTATTATAACAAGCCCAGTCTTGTCTCCCCTCCTGTTCTTCTTGAACTGTCTCATCACCCAGACTGTGCTTTTCACATAAACCCTCATCATCACTTCACATCAAACATTGCAGGAGGACCAGAAATGTCTACATACTAGCATAGACATATTGTTCTTCAAAGTTTTCATGGTGTTCCTTTTTGTCATCTATATCATCTGCACATTCTATTGAGGAATAGCAGTGCTTTCTTTGTATGACTGAGAGTGCCATAAACTTGACATTGCTCAATTACAGAAGCATTGGTAGCTTCATTGAAATCATCTGTCAAGTCATAGAACAAACTGTCACAAGGACACAGTGATCATTGGAGTCAGAGACAGCAGTCCTCTCCTTGTCACAGAGAAGACAGCAAAGGGCCAGAATCACACTTGAGGAATTGATTTGTGAACTTAGCAGATCAAGAACCAGAATCCTCACACCACTTAGACTCAGAAATTGTGGATCTTGGTACAGCCTTAGCAGCAACTCTTCAACCTCCATCTGTAGCATTTGCTCAAATGGAACAAGACCAGGATCAACTGAGTTTTGGGGAGATGGTGAAGATGATAACAGATCAACAGAAGATGATCCAGCAGCAGCAGGAAGCAATGACAAATATTCTGAATTGTTTGTTGAGAACAGAAGATGTAGGTTCTTATTCAAGGCATGGAATAGGCCCCCAACCCCATGTCTGCCTCCCCATGGTTTGTGTCACAGAACCAACTCCATTTGATGGCAACAAAGAGAAATTCCAATCATTTTTGGATCAGATTTATCTTGTCTACTGGGCACATCCAGAACACAAAGATGAGGACAACATAACCATAATGTTGTCATACATCAAAGGAGGATATGTGGAAGGATGGAAAAAGGGCATTTTGTGGCAAATGGAAGCACATTGTGTTGAACCATTCCCAGATTTCAATGGTCTTCTAATGTTGATGAAGATAACCTTTGGAGATCATAATGAGGAGCAAACAGCTCAACAAAAATTAGCCACTATTTCATAAGGAAATCAGCATAAATCAGCATATAGAGGAATACATCACTGAGTTCCTCCTTTATAAAACAGTGTCAGGATATAATGATGGGGCTTTGGTCAAATTATTCAAGAAGGGAATGAATTTCCCTCTCCTTCAATCCTGTTACTGTGAGGTGCACACTAGACAGCAAGGTCACAAGAGTAAGAGGAGTGGATTGGTGAAGGGATGAGGCAATACACTCAGGATGAAGTCATGCTGTATGGCAGATGTCCCAGATATATAAAGCTCAAGAAATACATACTACAGAAGTGCCCAATATATACTAAAGAGATCAGTGCACAGACCATGTGCTGTCACTATAGGGCAGGCATATGTAAGTAAGATGTGCAGCATCTGTGAGAACTATCAGTAAGCAATGCACAGCATTGCACAGCATCAGTAATCAACCATGGGAATATGAGTCATATCTGTACAGTAATAAGTCTGATGACAAATGGACATGAGTCATAGATAATCACGATAAGATCTACTGATGATCTGATAAGATGAGATAAGATATCTCTTGTAGATCTTGAGTGATAAGATTGAAATAAATTGTAAAATGAAGAGAAGAATAAGTACATCCTGACAGTTACTTGGAAACACCAATCCCCACTGATCTAGATGGTTGGTTCAGAAGAGCATGAACCAGAGCATATGCATGGCATGACATATATAGCAATAATAAGTTTATTTGGATCTTTAGATTGAAATGACTTAGGGCCAGAGACAACAGCAAGGACCTCAACAATCCTTTGGGAAACCACAAGGACAGCAGTGAAACTTTACTCCTCATTGGGAGTTTACTACAGCTGCTGCTCCTGTAGCAGAACCAATGGATGTTGATAGGGCATGAGGACCATGCCCTTATCTTTGTTTTAATTTTGGAAAAGAAGGACATTTTGCATGAGAATGTCCAGAACTGAGATGTCCTCAAGGACAACAATGAAGGGGGAATGTGAGGACCCTTCAAGAGATGCATGCACTGAATGAAGCAGACTTCTTGGCTGAGATGCAGAAGGAGTTTCAGGCATGTGGTCTTCAACTAAATGACCCAATTAGCTCAAAGAGTGGAGCATCACAGTCAGGTTTTGGGTTGGATTGGAACTGAGCACGAGTGTCACCATCCTACAATAGGTTTTCTATGCTTCAGACTGATGACACAGATGTTGACCATCTCAATGCTTGTACCAACATATATATAACATGCATTGTTCCATCTTGCTCTCAGTCTGAAGTGGAATCCCAAGTGCAAAAGGCTATTCCTCCTTTTGAGAAAAAGGAATATGTCAGGACATTTGACATCACAAAGTTCCCTAAATTAAAGATCAAAATCAAAACAGTGGATAGTGGAGCCATTTTGGAAGTACATGCTCTACTAGATTCAGGAGCTACAGGACTGTATGTTGACTGTTATGAGTCACTTGCTTTGGCACCTTATAATGATTTTCTTTTTTTCTTTCTTTTTTTCTTTTCTCTTACTTACTAGTAAAGTGTAGTATTATTACTACAAGTGTGAGCTCAGCTCCACTTTACTTAGTAAGGACTCAATTTCTTTTCTCTTTTATAGTACTTGAGCATTTACATACTTAAGTGTGAGCTTAGCTCCAAGTACTATAAAAGACTTATCTTTTCCTTTTATCTTTCTTTATTTATTTACATTTACTTGCTAAGGACTATTACTATACAATTAGCAAGGACTCATCTTGTCTTGTCTTTGTTTATCTTTGTTTACCTCTTGTTCATTTCACACTTGTGGCTGAGCCACTTACTATATTCATTAGACATGTCTTAGGTCATGTGACTTTGTTGATTGCTGCACAATCATCATTGATCCATGAACCTTATTTGCTTGTACTATCTTTAGCACTCTGGATTTGTATAAGTAGTTGGAAGACTGGTGGTCTTGAACCCCAGTCTTGTCAACTTTGCAATCTAGGGATCCTCCTTTACTGCACTTGATCTAAGCTTGCTCCAAACTCACTTTACCCTAAGAACTAAGTCTAAGACCATCTGATAGGCCACTCTTAGCATCAACAAAGAATTCATGAAGAAAAACAACTTAAACACAAAAAAACTTGCACATCCTATTCCAGTCTACAATGTTGATGGATCACTCAATCAAGGAGGATCTATTGAAGAAATGATCAACTTTATCATACTATTGATGGACATACTGAATGTGCTACTTTTGCAGTCTGCAACCTGGGCATGAAGAATCTCATTGTTGGTGAATCATGGTTGAAAATCCATAACCCTGAAATCAATTGGCTACAGGGAAAAATACATTCCACCCAATGCCCTCACAGATGTGAAGTACATCTCAAAGCCAATAGACAACTATGGAAGTCAAACAAGAAATTGATGAAGCAACAAAACTGAGAAATACATGAAGAAGCTGAAGAACAAATTGCAGCTGAAGAAAAGGATGATCAGATATTGATGGTAATGGGTTATCAAGAGGAAATGGAGGCAGCCATTCAAAATATTAGCCAAGATCTTGCCATCAAAGCTGAAAAGAAGAAACCAAAGATGTTCAGCAATATAGTACCCAAAGCATATCATCATTTCAAATGGGTATTTGATAAAGACACTTTTGATGCCCTTCCTCCATGATGTCCTTGGGACCATGTGATTGAACTTAAACCAGGCACAAAACCTGTTGACAATCATATGCTGACTAATCATCTCCCAAAGTCACCCTTCTCACATCAACACAAGAAGTAGAAGGAGCTCTGCCTATTGTCACAATCACCAATGCTGAAGAAGTATAACTATGGAAGGACAATGATGAGATAGTGAAGGCCATCAT
>QLPN01001512.1:0-22179 GCA_003314395.1 Albatrellus ellisii
TCTACTGCTCTGTCTCCTTGAGGGAATACCCCTTATCGTCGCCACTGCTCTGCCTTATTGCATTGCATATCTATTTTGTGCTGTGCTATATTTATCGTTTGCCACCCTGCCCAGTTTTCCACAGGTTATGGGCCCTGGGGGGGCAATCACTTTCGTTATAGCATTTGCTTGCAGACGACACACCGGAAATCACCTTCTTATCACCATCCTTATCCAACTTCTCTCATCACTTCCACATGCTACGGCCAAAGGAGTCCCTAAGGTTGATATTCCTGTGCTAACTGGAAGTGACAACTATGCAGTTTGGTCGCAAATGGTTCAAGCAGCTCTCATGATTGCAGGCTGTTGGTATACCACTTCCAACCTGAAGCCCATCGCAATTAGGAAGACGATTCACCATGAAGAAGAAACAACTGGATCTTCTATGATAGCAGCATGGGATGAAGATGTCACCACCAACATGGAGGCCATAATCGAATGGGAAGCTGACAATGATTCAGCAGTCGCCCACATCACACTGTACACAGGCAACATTGTTGCACATGTATTGGACATCAAGACAATGACGGCTTTTGACATGTGGGCAAAACTTGCATTGGAATATGGTTCTCGAGGTGCAGTCTCCATGTTTGTCAGTGCACACGATCTCTTCCACTTCACCTTCAAGCCTGATGAGTCACTATCCACCCAAATCGAACAACTCGAAACAACTCGCACAGAGCTGGAGGTTTCAGGGATCCCCATTCGAGATCAACTCTTCGCCCTCTTACTTCTCTTTGGACTACCAGACTCATGGGATAATGTAGTGTCTTCCATCCTCTCATCCCGCTCTGCATCACTACTTTCCTCATCCATGGTTTGTGCTCGAATCCTTGATGAAGAAGCCTGACAGAAGTCCAATGCAACTCTTTCTACCCTTCATGCGCAAATGCAACCACACTGCTAAGAGTGGCCTATTGGACGGTCTTAGGGAAGGTCTAGAATGTTACTCCTGGTAACCAAAGTTTGGATATTGGCGTTATGAACGTAATAGAGATTCCGGATGACGATGAAGAGTGGGATTAGCGAGATGGTTATGAGGATAATTCCACCAATAACGATACGGGAATCCAGATTGACTTTTAGCGTAAGATGACTTTAGTTAATATTGAGAGATCTTAGACTGAGTTCTTAGAGAGGAATGAGTTGATAGCGAGTTTAGGTCAAGCGCAGTAAAGGAGAATCCCTAGATTGCGAAGTTGACAAGACTGGGGTTTAAGACCGCTAGTCTGTCAACTATTTATACTAGACTAGGGATCTAACTATAGTATAGTTACGCAGTAAAGCGCAGTAAGTAAACAAATGTGCGCAGTATAGCGCAGTAAGTACGCGTCCATGTGATATAAGTGGCTCAGCCACAAGCGCGTAATGAACCAGAGGTAAACAAATGTAAATAAAGATGAGAGGAGAGAGTCCTTGCTAATTGTATAGTAATAGTCCTTAGCAAGTAAATGTTATAATAAATAAAGAAAGATAAAGGAAAAGATAAGTCTAATATAGTACCTGGAGCTAAGCTCACACTTAAGTATGTAAATACTTAAGTACTATATTAAAGAGAAAAAAGAAGAGAAAAATAAGAGAGAGTCCTTACTAAGTAAAGTGGAGCTAAGCTCACACTTGTAGTAATAATACTACACTTTACTAGTAAGTAATGAAAGAAAAAAGAAAAAGAAAAAAGAAAAAACCGTTACGAGGTGCCAAAGCAAGTGCCTCGTAACACACACAAGCCCACGCACGAACGAGGCAAGCACAAATGCATGCACTGCAGAGGTACCTCACACTCTGTGGAGTACTGTTGGAAGCTCTACCCAGAACTTGAATGAAAGAAAGGAGGAGGATCTGGAGGAGGAGGAAAGATTGCAGCTGCTGTTGAGTCCACACCATTTACATCTACCACTACCCCTGTCGCCTCTACTTCTACTGTAAATGCCCTTTGAGCATCATCGTCTATATCTGAATCTACATCCTCTGGTTGCTGGTATCTTGTGCTGATATGTGCTGTGCCAGGCTGAAAGGGGAAAGTAACCACAACCACAGCAATTGCTGGAGGGTGCGTGCCGTAAAGTTCCCTAGACACCAAAGTAGAGAGTATTAGTAGTTAAGGGTGATAAGGGCGATAGTGCGATTCGACTAGAGCTACTAGAGGAATGTGACTTGGGTAATAAACCGATGATATGATGCGATAAGACAGATGCAAAATGATGCAATAGAGAGCATGATAGAGAATCCAATGTAGTGGAAACAAAATGTGACGCAGTGGAGAATGCAACGCAATGGAGAATGCTACACAACGCAATGATAGACGCGACTTATGGGGAACGCGCACTTTTCTCGATAATAAGACACATGGAGGGAAGGTTGATACTTGCTTTTTGATTATCGACTCAGACGAGAGAAGAAGTCAAATCAAGGGCAGGGGGAATCTGGTCATTTTGACGGATGATGCGCTATCTAAATACAAGCCTAGCTCCAAGACTGGAGCACAACAAAACACAACAGAAAATTTACAGTGTAGGGTCGATCATAGGGATATTTGAAATGAAGTGGAGCCTGTATGTGAGCAAATAAAGTATCATACTATAGCAGATGAGCAAAAGAGGAATAGCGCTGATTGCACCAAATGCTGACTTCACAACTCGTACCTCCATGGTTACTTTGGTGGGTCTAGACCATGCCTCAGCCTATTTGTCCTATCCCTTGTCAGCCGACCTGGTATTGTTTTCCGACGCCTGCGTGAATGTGTGATTATAGCGGATGATTTTCACGTGTGGCGCGTTAATGTTGCTGTGTTCACCTGATGTTGCTGATGGTCATTTTCCGGTGTTACATGCATGTGATGCTCATCAGCGTGCAACTCTGAATGGATGTTGGACTCTGGTTGCTCGGACCATGTCACTCCTCATCACTCTGATTTTGATACCATAGAGATGCTTTACCATCCTGGATCTATCATCCTGGGCGACAATGCAGAAATGTCATACCTAGGCATTGGGACTGTCAAAGCTACAGTTTCAGCCAATAACAAACTCTCTGAAATCACTTTAAAAAGAGTTCTATATGCACCGACTGCCGCTGCCAGGTTCATATCCATCAGCCGACTAAGCACATTGGGATTCAAGATCTCATTTACTGGTATGCATTGCTACATATTCCACTCATCACAATTGCAAGCTGTTGGAGTCCTGTGCTCTGGAACCTTTTGGCTACCCCTCGATATCTCTTCTACTGTCGTGGCCGCATCAGCTACATCAACTACATCGCACATCACCGTCGACACCTGGCATGCTCGTTTTGGACACCCAGCTAAATCTCATCATCATCATCTTACTCCCACTGCAGTGAAAGGGTATTCAGTCGACTATTCACCACCCTCCACTCCATGTGGTCCCTGCACGCAAGGTCGGATGACTCGTGTGCCCTTTAGGGTCTCCAAACATCATGCCGCAGCTCTGCTGGACCTTGTTCACTCGGATGTCGTTGGCCCCTTTGCAACACAATCTCTACAACGTCACTCATTCTTTGTGACATTTCTAGATGATTTTTCAGGACTTGGGACTGTATTTTGCCTCTCCAGCAAAGACCATGTTGTAGCAGCCTTCAATCTATTCATCACCTGGGCAAAAACTCAGCGTGACTGCAACCTCAAAGTCCTTCAGATGGACTGTGGAGGTGAATTTGTCAACGCTGCAATGTCTCAGCGACTAGCTGTTCTGGGTGTCGAACACCAGCAAACGGCACCCTATTCTCCCCAACAAAATGGCCGCGCCAAGCATTGGAACCACACCCTGCTTGATTGTGTTCGTGTGATGCTGCATGGTGCCTGCCTCTCCGCTGGATATTGGGAGCTCGCTCTGGATATGGCAGTGCACCTCTACAATCGCACACCCTCTTGCTGTCTGGGGTGGAACACCCCCTCCTTGCTTTGGTCTGGCTCTGGGCCACCTGACATCTCATATTTCAGGATTTTTGGGTGTCTGGTGTATGTACACACCCCTGAGGAGCATCGAATGAAATTTGATGCACGTGCATGTGGCCTTCTCTTTGTGGGCTATGAGCCCTCTTCGAAGGCCTGGTGTTTTTGGGACAAAGAGGGGCACCAGCTCGTAATTAGCAGAGATGCTATCTTCAATGAGTCAATTTTTCCATTGTGTCCTGCTCCTGCTCCCATTTCTGCCACTCCTCCACTTCAATTTTTTGCCAATGCAGCACTGGAGCATCTTGGTTCCTCGGATGGGGGGGACAGTAATGATGCCTTACTTGAACCAGACTCTGACTCAACTTCTTCCTCATCATCCTCATCATCCTCATCACCTTCCCAACCTTCTTCACCAGTATTTATTGCACCAGCACCTCCATCTGTAACTGCAGCAGAGCCAATTGTTCCAGAAGCCCTGCGATGGTCCAGTCACACAACTCGATGACCTGCACGCTTTGAAGACAGTGCATACGGCACATGTCCCTTCACAGCAGTTGACAAAGAAGACTCTGACCAAGACAACTTGACAACTTCTCTTCCAGCTCCCAATCTTGCCGTACTTCTTAAACAAGCCATTACATGCAACCCGTTTACATTACAAGAAGCAATGTCTTCCTTGGACGCACAGCAATGGCGTGAAGCTTGTGAGTACGAACTTACTGCCATGGTCGGCATGAAAACCTGGGAACTCGTCAATCTTCCACCTGGATGCAAGGCCATTCGAAACAAGTGGGTATTTAAGAAGAAGACTGACAGCAGATACCACGCGCAACTCATTGCCAAAGGATTCATGCAGATTCAAGGTATAGACTATAACAAAGTCTTCTCCCCCATCACACGTTTCGAGTCTCTCCGATTCATCTTCACCCTCACTCCCCACTTTGATTGGCACATTCATGCCATGGACATCAAGTCCGCATTCTTGAATGGCGACTTAGATGAAGAACTTTATATGCTCCAACCTGAAGGATTCGTGGATCCCGCAAATGTCGACAAAGTTTGCCACCTCCTCAAATCTATCTACGGTCTTAAACAGGCCTCACAGCAGTGGAATGCCAAACTGCATAAGGTGCTTCTAGATCAAGGTCTTCATTGCTTACATGTGGACACAGGTATCTATGTATTGCACATACCAGGCGACTCTTCTCACCCTGAGATGGTGGTGGTTGTGTATGTCAACGACATCACCATCTTTGGCCATGATTTGCAGCGAATCCTCTGCCTAAAAAGCACCCTTGCGAAGATTTTTGACATGCATGACCTCGGCGAAGCTCAAAATTATCTTGGGCTACGCATATTGCATGATCAAGATGCGCACATCCTAGAATTGGATCAAGTTGCATATATTGACGAAATATTAGCACATTTCAACATGACAGACTGTAATCCAGTCGCTACACCACTCCCACCATCTGTTCACCTCATCAAAAACATGTCGTTTAGCACCACCGCGCAGTGCACCCATTATCAACAATTGGTTGGGTCGCTCCTGTATTCCACAATTGTGTCGTGGCCCAATATCGCATTTGCAGTTGCCCATCTGGCACAATATAGTGCAAACCCCTCGTTGGATCATCTTAGTGCAGCACAGCACATCCTATGCTATCTTTCAGGCACATATGGGTTAAAGCTTCGGTATGATGGTTCTGGTTCCCTTGTACTCAGCTGTCAATCAGACTCTGACTGGGTGGAATCATGCGACGATCAAAAATTGACGGGTGCATATGTGTTCTTCCTTTGTGGTGCATCTGTTTCCTGGATGTCATGCAAGCAACACGTTGTTTCACTGTCTTCAATGGAGGCCGAATATATCGCGTTATCACAAATGTCAGTGCAAGCCGCATGGTACCGCAACTTTGCTGAGGAGCTAGGGCTTCACCTCTCTCTTCCAATAGTTTTACAGGGAGACAACAAGGGTGTGGTCGACCTGGAAAACAACCCTGTTGCAGGGCGCGGGACCAAACACATCAACACGCGGTTTCATTACATCTGGCAATGCGTTGATGAAGGACTTATCTCACTTTCATGCATTCCCTCCACCTCTGTTGTCGCCGACGCTTTAACCAAAGCTTTACCATGTATCTCCGAATGTCATTGTTCCTCATTGGGATTGGTTTAGGGATGCTCTGAGTATGCTCAGTGTGGGGGGCTGTCAATTTTACCTACTATACAATGCTGATCATACTTATCCATATTAGTATTTGTCTAGTCCTTTGCAGATCACACCATTCTCTCTTTCCCTTTTTTGGGATCTATCTTTTGGTTTTATAGTTAAGCTCCTTTTAAACTTTATTGTGATTGAGCTGTATAAACCTTTTGTTTTTCGTCCACATACCTCAGCACTTTTATCTACTGCTGAGGTATGTATCTCGTCGGCTACTCTAACTCCTCTCTGACATACCTGTCTCTTGTAGCAACTTCTCGTCTATTCTGTGTACCCTCATCTGTACACCTCGTCGTCTTCTCTCATCAGATGTGGCCCTTTGGCCTACTGCTCTGTCTCCTCAAGGGAATACCCCTTATCATCGCCACTGCTCTGCCTTATTGCATTGCATATCTATTTTGTGCTGTGCTATATTTATCGTTTGCCACCCTGCCCAGTTTTCCACAATACCATCGTTGGGCTTGTGCTTGTTACGACCCAGTGTTTGTTAATCCAACGAGAATATTCTGCAGACTCGGAGACCCCATAAGCCACCTATTAATATCTATTTTATCAGTCATTCTTCAAAATAAATGCACTTTATTATTTCTGGTGAATATCAGCTTTTTAGAAGCATTCATCATACCACTGTGTGCCATTCAAAGTCTCCACAAGCACATCTCAGAATAATGAGTCAGGTTGGATCCAGAGATCCATGTTTATTGGGGAGTTTTCTTGGTTCACACTTCAAAGATGCATGCTGTTACGAACTCATTTTTCTTTCCTTCTTTTCCTCTGACTTGCATGTGCATCATCATGACTCTTATTGACCTCTGTGCTTCATTGTTGTTGTGATTTACTTTTCTTTTTCTTTTCACTGGTCTAACTGCACCACAGCATCTATACTTACTCATATCATTGCACTGTTATTCCAGAAGCTTCTATCTTCTCTCTGCACTGACATGTCCTGTACTATATTTACTGCAATGCCCAATGGCATCCACCTGATCCATTGTAACTGTCGGGTTGCATTTGCACCTCTCATTTTATATTCCTTTTATCTTTTACTTTCTTTTATGTTTCTCTTGATTAGATATAATTAGATCATCTTATCTTCTTTTATGCTGATCTTATCATATCTTCATCACTTACTGTCATTGTGGGTCTAGGCTACTCTAGATAGGCTGGTTCTCATGGATGCTGTGCATTGCTAAGAGTGGCCTATTGGATGGTCTTAGGGAAGGTCTGCAATAACAATACCCCTGGTAACAAGGTAGTTGATGTGGAAAACTGGGCAGGGCAGCAAATGACAAATATAGCACAGCACAGAAAAAATATGCATTGCAGTAAAAGGAGATAGTGGTGATGATAAGGGATATTCCCTTGAGGAGACAGAGCAGTGGGCCAAGGGACCACATCTGATGAGATAGACAATGAGGTGTACAAGTGAAGGTACACAAAATAGAGAGGAGATGCTACAAGAGACAGGTATGTCAGAGATAAGATGGAGTAGCAGACAAGATACATACCTCAGCAGTAGAAAGAAGTGCTGAGGTATGTGGACAAAAAACAAGAAGTTTATACAGCTCTCCTACAATAAAGTTTAAAGGGAGCTCAACTGTAAAAACAAGAGATAGATCCCAAAAAAGGGAAAGAACAAGCAATGAGATCTGCAAGAGACTAAAACATACACTAATATGGATAAGTGTGATCAGTGTTGTATAATAGGTAAAATTGACAGTTGATACATGCTTGATAAGTGTTACAAGGCACTTGCTTTGGCACCTCATAACGTGTTGGTTTCATTTTTCATTTTCATTTTCATTTTTCATTTATCTTACTTACTAGTAAAGTGTAGTATTATTTACTACAAGTGTGAGCTTAGCTCCACTTTACCTAGTAAGGACTTATCTTCCCTTCTCTTTTATAGTACTTAAGTATTTACATACTTAAGTGTGAGCATAGCTCCAAGTACTATATTAGACTTAGCTTTTCTCTTTTATCTTTCTTTATCTATTATAACATTTACTTGCTAAGGACTATTACTATACAATTAGCAAGGACTCTCCTTTTTTCACCTTTATTTACCTTTGTTTGTACCATGTTCATTATGCGCTTGTGGCTGAGCCACTTATATCACATGGACACATACTTACTGCAGTTTACTGCACATTATTGTTTACAACTGTGCATTACTGCGCAACTTTACTATACTTAGATCTCCAGTTTTGTATAAGTAGTTGACAGACTGGCGGTCTTAAACCCCAGTCTTGTCAACTTCGCAATCTAGGGATTCTCCTTATACTGCGCTTGACCTAAGCTCACTACAAACTCGCTTCATTCTCTAAAGAACTAAGTCTAAGATCTCTAAGTCACTAAGCGTTGCTGAGACATCCTACACTTGTCACTCTGGATCCTTGTATAGTCATCAGTGGAATAATCCTCATCACTATATCATTAATTCCAATCGTCATCATCATCAGGAACTTCTATTACGTTCATCAAGCTCAAATCCAAACTCTTGTTACCAGGAGTAATATTATAGACCTTCCCTAAGACTGTCCAATAGGCCACTCTTAGCAATAAGTGTAGTAACTGTCAGGCACCATTATTTGGTGCATTTATCTCTTTATTTCTTTTCATTCTCATTTATGTTTTCCTTTTGATTATGATTAGATTAGATCATCTTATCTTTCATCTTATCTGATCTACATCTAATCATTTCTACTTACATTCCTTTGGTCTAGACTATGAGGTCATACTATGAGGTAGCTGCATGGTACCATACTTACTGCACTCATACTTTACATAGTCCTGCCCTAGATTACTGTGCTGGTCTGTGTGCCATTCCTTAGAGTATATAGGGTCTGCTAGTATAGCAAATAGACCCCAGCTAGTTATGGCTGGATTTCCTCTTCTATTGAGTGATCTTTAGTTGAGTGTGCCCAGTCTCCCACCTTTAGGGATATATGCAGACTCCGGTCTCATAGTAACTGTTCCTGATGGTGATGAAGAGTGGGATCAACAAGATAGTGATGAGGATGATACTGCCAATGACTATATGAGGATCCAGGATGATGAGTTTAAGATGTCTTTAGTGATGCTTAGAGTGACTTAGAGATCTTAGACTTAGTTCTTAGAGAAATGAAGTGAGTTGGTAGCGAGCTTAGGTCAAGTGCAGTATAGGAGAATCCCTAGATTGTGAAGTTGACAAGACTGGGGTTTGAGACTGCCAGTCTTTCAACTACTTATACAAAACCAGAGTCCTAAAGATAGTACAGGTAAGTAAGGTTCACTGATCAACAATGATTGCGCAGCAGTCATATGACCTAAGACATGTCCATGAATGTTACGAGGCACTTGCTTTGGCACCTCGTAACGGTTTTCTTTTTTTCTTTCTTCTTTCTTTTACTTACCAGTAAAGTGTAGTATTATTACTACAAGTGTGAGCTTAGCTCCACTTTACTTAGTAAGGACTCTCATATTTCTTTTCTCCTTTATAGTACTTAAGTATTTACATACTTAAGTGTGAGCTTAGCTCCAAGTACTATATTGGACTTATCATTTTCCTTTTTATCTTTCTTTATTTATTATAACATTTACTTGCTAAGGACTATTACTATACAATTAGCAAGGACTCTCTTTTCTCGCTCTTATTTACCTATGTTTACATCTAGTTCATTTTGCGCTTGTGGCTGAGCCACTTATATCATGTACTTACTGCGCTTTACTGCACATTATCATGTATTTACTGCGCTTTACTGCGCATTATCGTTTACTTACTGCGCATTACTGCGCAACCGTACTATACTTAGATCTCCAGTTTTGTATAAATAGTTGACAAACTGGCGGTCTTAAACCCCAGTCTTGTCAACTTCGCAATCTAGGGAATCTCCTTATACCGCGCTTGATATAAACTCTTCAGTTACTTGCTTCACTCCCTCTTAAAACTAAGTCTAAGAACTCTAAAAGCTATTAAGACATCTTATACTAAAAGTCAAACTGGATCTTCGTATCGTTATCGGAGGAATCATCCTTATAACTATATCGTCAATCCCACTCTTCATCGTCATTCGGAATCTCTATTACGTTCATCAAGCCAACGTTCAAACCTTGGTTACCAGGAGTACTATAGTAGACCTTCCCTAAGACCGTCCATTAGGCCGCTCTTAGCAATGAATATAGTAAGTGGCTAGCCACAAGCACAAAATGAATGAGAGATAAACAAAGGTAAACAGAGATGAGATAAGACAAGTCCTGGCTAATTGTATAGTAATAGTCCTTAGCAAGTAAATGTTACAATAAATAAATAGAGAAAGAAAGAAAGAAAGAAAGAAAGAAAGAAAGAAAGAAAGAAAGAAAGAAAGCTTTATAGTACTTGGAGCTAAGCTCACACTCTAGTGCTAAGAGTGGCCTATTGGATGGTCTTAGGGAAGGTCTGCTATAACAATACACCTGGTAACAAGGTAGTGAAGATGTGTTTGGTAAACATAGTAACCATTCCTGATGACAATGAAGAGTGGGATCAATGAGATAGTGACGAGGATGATACCACTGATGACTAAATGAGGGTCCAGTGTGATGAGTTTTAGGATATCTTAGCAACACTTAGAGTGACTTAGAGATCTTAGACTTAGTTCTTAGAGTGAAGCAAGATTGTAGTGAGCTTTAGGTCAAGCACAGTATAGGAGAATCCCTAGATTGTGAAGTTGACAAGACTGGGGTTTAAGACCACCAGTCTTTCAACTACTTATACAAAATCAGAGTCCTAAATATAGTAAGGTTTATTGGTCAATGATAAGTGTGCAGTAGTGTGCAGTAATGTGCAGTAATGCACAGTAAGTCATGTCTGTTGTATAAGTAATGTGACTCAGCCACAAGTGCGAAATGAACAAGAAGTAAACAAAGATAAACAAAGGTGAGAAAGAGGAGTCTTTGCTAATTGTATAGTGATAGTCCTTAGCAAGTAAATGTAAAATAAAAATAAATAAAGATAAAAAGAAACAGATAAGTCTTTATAGTACTTGGGGCTAAGCTCACACTTAAGTATGTAGATACTTAAGTACTATAAAGAGAAGGGAAATGAGTTCTTACTATAAGTAGGAGCTAAGCTCACTGCTGCAGTTAATACTACACTTATAGTAAGTAAAATATGAGAAAGAAAAAAGAAAAAAAGAAAAGAAAACCATTATGAGGTGCCAAAGCAAGTGCCTCATAACATCTAGTATGTAAATACTAAAGTACTATAAAGGAAAAAGAGATTGAGTCCTTACTATAAGCTGGAGCTAAGCTCACAACTGTAGTTAATACTACACTTATAGTAAGTAAGGTAAAAGAAAGAAAAAAGAAGAAGAAAAAAGAAATGTGTTATGAGGTGCCAAAGCAAGTGCCTCATAACATGCATCCCCTTATCTTGTACTGTGGTTGTATGTTGTCTGACCTGCCCTGTAGCTACTGTGCTGGTCTGTGCACACCTTAGTTTACTATAAGTAGTTCAGTATCATAGAGAATAGACCCCAGCTTGATATGGCTGGATTATCCATTCTTTTGGTTTATCCTTAAGAGAGTGTGCCTATGAGACCTGAGTCTACATATATCCCTAAAGGTGGGAGACTGGGCGCACTCAACTAAAGATCACTCAATAGAAGAGGAAATCCAGCCATAACTAGCTGGAGTATATTCAGCTATGCTACAGCTATCTATATACTCTAAGAGATCGCGCATGGACCAGGTGCAGTACTCTAGGGCAGACGCTACAGTACAATACTGCAGTAAGTATGGAACATGCCAAAGGTGCATGCTATGACCTCATAGTCTAGAATGTAGCGACAGTAAGTGAGATCTGATAAGGATTAGATAAGACAAGATGAAGATAAGATGATCTAATCTTATCATAATCAAAGGAAAACATAAAAGAAAATGAAAAGAATAAAGAGATAAATGCATCAAAAAATGGCACCTGACAGTGCCTAGTCTCCCATAAGTGGGATATATGAGACTCTGGTCTTACAGTAACCCTGTTATGAGAGGGAAATAAACATCAGGCCAGCTCCAATGAGTGCACTGTTGAAAATGGGAATTTCTGTGCATATAATACACTTTCGTTTGGCTTCTCTCCTTACACATTGCATTACCTACTCTCCATGTACATGTGCTTCTATAACCTCAGACCTTCTGTCCTTGGACTTTACACATCATCCCCAAGGACCACCCACACCACATCATACTTTGGACAACACATGTCCTCCTACATATGGGCATCCTTGTACTTTCCTACTTACTCTCTGCTCTAACCATATTTGCAGACACTATAAGATGGACTCTTACTACACAACTCCTCAGACATCTAACATCCAGTCTGATGTACTTCAACCACATTGTATCACTCTGCTGTGCTTACAACCACCTACTCTCTGCTGCAGGCATGCTGCCCACCACTCTCTCCCTGCTGGGAGTCTCCTACTTCTTATCACTCATCTATATCATAGTTGCTGCTGTCTACCATAGCCTGCATGTACATGCACAGGATCACATACCCCATGTCCCCCATGACTGTTGGCATTGTGTGATGTGCAAGGTGAAGCTTCTTTGACATTGCTATCATTGTGAAGCCCAAGAAGTTCTCATACATCATGCAAAAGCCTTCTGCTGAAGTGGGCTTCTCCAGTCTTCCCAAACACCAATTAAACCTGCATGTCATCATGAATTGGTGCCATATCCCAGTAGTACAACATGACCAAAGAGCCACCTTGTTGACAATCATATGCTGACTAAGTAGCTCTTTCCTTTTTCGTCTTACTACTATACACACATGCATACCACTGTACACATCTATACACACTTCAAGCTGTACTTATTACTCTGGTCTGTGCACACCATACTTACTATAAGTAGAGTATAGTGTCCCCATGTAAGAATAAGAACTCTTTTGGTTCCCCTCTCACACATGGCCTGTGCTCCACACACCTTTCACCAGGACAATGAGCATGACCAATCCCAGCCATCCACATGAGAGCAGAGGCTCTCTTGATCAAACATATAATGGAGAAGAATGGCAGGTGCACCACCAAGCATCAAATTGGCTCATGGTGGGGAAGTACAAAGTTGTAGCCAGGCTCATTTTGCTGGGAAAATCCACATAAGCAAACTGGACTGTGAAATACTGCAAAAAACAAAAAACTCATACACCAGGTTTCTGTCAGGCTTTGTTTAGTGGAGCATTTACTCTTTTATTTCTTTTACTTTTCTTTTACTTTTACTTTTGATTAGATAAGATTAGATCATCTTTCCCTTCAGTCTATCTGATCTGATCTTATCTTTATCTACTTACTGTCGCTTCGTGCTTCTGACTCTAGGTGTGCCCATGCTGTGCATGATGTCATAGCTTACTGCAGGTATTGTCTTCATAGACCTGCCCTATAGTTACTGCGCTGGTCCATGCACTTATAGCTGTAGTATATAGTCTTTGGTAGATAGCTGAATATACTCCAGCTTGTTATGGCTGGCTTATCCTATTCTTTGGAGTGATCCTTAGTCTAGTGCGCACTGGTCTCCCTTATGGGATATGTAGGACTGCTGTCTTACAGTTTCAGGATCTTTGTCTCATGGTACATAGAAAGGACTCCAAACACAGCCCGAGTGCACCTGAAATTCCAGCCTCCATAAGTGCAGAAGTCCAGGACAGACAGTTGGTGGGGTTGGATGCACAGAAGGAGGAGGTTCACTAGCTCATCTCCATGGTTGCAGGTCATGCACTGCCATGTTCAACTAAAATGAGCCTTGATTATTGAAGGGACTGATAAATAGAGATAGAGACCTGAATTGATGTTGACATAAAACAAGACAGAAGGACTACCCACATTGCTTCAGATTTGTCAGGATAGAAACCATGATTTGATTGAAATGTTCAGGATACAGCCATGTATCAAGAATAGTGTTTCATGTGACATCAAAATCCTCCTGCCTAGATGCAATCTTGTCAGCCAACACCATGGATCACCATGTGCTTCACATACTCCAGCTGGAGCCATTGTGCCTGGATCATGACAGACTTGTAAAAGTTCAGGCAGCAGGAAGTCATCACTGGCCTCTTCTGATCAAGTGACAGGTCATCATCCACCTGACATCAGCAAACACAACCAAGCATGGTGCTGTAATTCCCTTTCAGTATTTGCTGTGTACTCCTTCACCACATGACTACCTCATTTTATTTTACTCACACAATCTGTCATATGTGGTCTGGCACATGCCTTAGGGCATTCTTCTCCTGGTCTGTGCACCATGTAGTTGTTTGCGCAGGCTTGGGCAGGTGACAAGAAGCAATACAATTGGTAAGGTGATGAACGGCATGTTCCCAAGAAGGGAAAGAACAGATAGTGGATCTGCAGCGAGTAGTATGGCAGTGGACACAGCAAGTGCCACACATAGTAAGAGAGCTGCAGGTGAGAGTGATGAGAGAGGGGATAAGGTGGAGATAAGTGAGTACTCACTCAGACTCATGGTAAGATGTCTGAGGAGGTTGTGTGTATGTAGTCCATCTTATATAGTATGTGTATGTAGAGTTGGTGCAGAGATGATAAGGTAAAGTACAATAACTACCATAGTGGGAGGGGTGCGCATTGTCCTGGAGGTGTAGGTGGAGTGAGAGGCCTCAGAGGTGTGGTGAGTAGTCCAAGGGTAAGGTACAAGTGCTGTACATGTAGTGTATGTAAGTAGGATGTATGTGGTGGAGTGGAGGAGGAATGTTGAACGAAAGTGTATTGATATGCACAGTATGATCAACAGTAGTTAGGTACTTAGGGTCTGGGTCTGGGACATTGTCCGACAGTTGATTATCTACATCACTCCCTCATCATAGATTGGCCTACACTCCTTATCAACTGTTATTTCTTAATCCTGAGGTTGCTCTTTGCCCTTTTGGGCCTTCTACTGGCTTTGTACCCACTGTGCCCCTTCAGACCTCCTTGAGTGGAGTGTTCCAGCCCTAAGGACTGCCATGCTGTTCATTGCACTTTCAACACATGGTAAATATTTTCTTCAGGGAAGCCTGGAAAGCATAGTTATGAAAAAAAAGCATTCCAGGGAATTTTGTTAACTTACTGTACTGAGCTGTTCATCAGTAGGCCTCTGCTAAGAGCAGCCTATTGGACAGTTTTAGGGAAGGTTTGTGATAACTATACCCCTGGCAACAAGGTAGTTGTTGTGCACTTGAATAGCATAGTAGATGTTCCTGATGACAATGAAGAGAGGGATCAATGAGATAGTGATGAGGATGATACCACCAATGACTAAACAAGGATCCAGTGTGATGAGTTTAGGATATCTTAGTGACACTTAATGACTTAGAGATCTTAGACTTATTTCTTAGAGGTTGCAGTGATGATATGTGCTGCATGTGTGTATGAGAGGAATCTACAATCATGACTGCAACAGATGCTGAAGGGTGCAAGCCATAAGATCCCCTAGACACCAAAGGAAAGAGAATTAGTAGTTTATGGCAAGTTGTTCATGCAGGTTATGGCAAGCAACTACAACTGTGAACAATGTGAAGGGCAAGTCTATAAAGTCTTCAAGCATGGAGAGAAAGGCCAGCATGGCTGCAGCAAGTAAGTGATTGTGTGGACAGTAGGAAAGTGCCACAACACAGGTAAGAAGAGCTGCAGGAGTGTGATGAGATGGAGAATAAGGTGTAGGTAGTGAAAGTACTCACTCAGTGTCTTGTAAGATGACAACTGAGGAGTAGTAATGTAATGCCCCATCTTATATAGTGAGAGAAAGAGAGAGTTAGGGTGGAGCATGCAAACTACAGTACAAGGATGCCCATAAGTGAGTAGGACACACATCATCCAGAGTATTGGTGGTGTGGGAGTGGAAGTGATGTGTCAAAAGTATGTAAGTATGTGTAAGGAGTGGGAGGGAGGAATGCCAAACAAAAAAGATGAGCAGGAGATACATTAATTGACGTACAGTAAAAGTTCAACACAAGTAATGTGACAACACAATGCAATGGAGAATACAGCACATTGCAATGGAGAACACAATGCAATAATGAACATGACCTATGAGGTATGTGCACTTTCTTGACTGTAAGACATGCAGAGGGAGGAGTGGAATGCACTTTTTTGCAATCTGGCTCAGACAGGAGAGGTGAGACAAATCACAGACAGGGGAAATCAATTCTTTTCTGACAGACAACACACCATCTAAATACAAGTCTAGCTCCAAGGCTGGAGCACAACAAAACAAAACAGAAATTTTACAATGTAGAGTCAATCATAGGGATATTTGAAATGAGGTGGAGTCTGGATGTGAATGAATAAAGTATCATACTATAATGAATGAGCAAAAGAGGAAAAGCGCCAATTGCACCAAATGCTGACTTTGCAACTTGTGACTCCATGATTACTTTGGTGGGCCTGGACTGCACCTCAGCCTATTCATCCTATCAGTCCTGCTCCTTGTCAGCTGAACCCAGTCCTGTATTCTGTTTAGAGATCTATGCTTTTCATTCAGACAACCTCCCACAACACACATAATGCACATACTTATTAGATCTGTTGATGATATGATATACTGATGATGACTAACATCCTCCTTCCTCTTTTGCATGTACTGAACACACACACACACACACACACACACACACATATATATATATATATATACATATTCATACACACATGGTCAGTGTGGTACTACATATACTATACATGCTAAGAGTGGCCTATTGGACGGTCTTAGGGAAGGTCTATATTGATACTCCTGGTAACTGGAGGTTGAATGTGTGCTTGATGCACGTAATAGAAGTTCCTAATGACAATGAAGATTGGGATCAACGAGATTGAAATGAGGATGATTCCACCAATGACGATTCGAGGATCCAGAGTGACAAGATGTAGGATATCTTAGTGACACTTTTAGTGTGACTTAGAGATCTTAGACTTAGTTCTTTAGTGGAGAAAAAACGGGCTTGTAGCGAGTGTAGATCAAGTGCAGTATAGGAGAATCCCTAGATTGCAAAGTTGACAAGACTGGGGTTTAAGACCGCCAGTCTGTCAACTATTTATACAAAACTGGAGATCTAAGTATAGTAAGGTTGCGCAGTATTGCGCAGTAAGTAAACGATAATGTGCAGTAAGTACGCATCCATGTGATATAAGTGGCTCAGCCACAAATGTGAAGTGAACAAGGTGTAAACAAAGGTAAATAGAGACGAAGTAAAGGAGTCCTTGCTAATTGTATAATACTAGTCCTTAGCAAGTAAATGTTATAATAAATAAAGAAAGATAAAAAAGGAGAAAAAGATAAGTCTTAATATAGTACTTGGAGCTAAGCTCACACAAGTATGTAAATACTTAAGTACTATAAAAGATAAAGGAAAAGAGAGTCCTTACTAAGTAAAGTGGAGCTAAGCTCACACTTGTAGTAATAATACTACGCTTTACTTGTAAGTAATATAAAGAAAAAAAGAAAAGAAAAAATAGAAACATGTTATGAGGTGCCAAAGCAAGTGCCTTGTAACAATACAGACATTACATGTACAAATAAGAACTCTTTTGGTTCTCCTCTGCACATGGCCTGTCATCAACAAGATCATCCAATCTACCTTATCTTATCTCACTTCACCCACTCACATCTCCTTTACCACATTCTCATACCACATATTCACACTCCACTTAAACCATATTACACATACACTACATAAGATGATTCCCCACTTTATGCAGTCTCCATAGACATTCACACAATGTCTAAGTGAGTACATCCCCACTATTCTCAATCACATACTTACTTAGTCCTGCAGCCTACTCTTACCATTCTGCAGCCTTTACTGCTGCGCCACCTACCACATCTTCACAGGTACATACCTTCTCTGTTTTAGACATTCACACAATGTCTAACCCACTCTTACCACTCCACAGCCTTTACTGCTGCACCACTAACCATGTCCTCACAGCTACAATAACCACCTTGTCCTTTGTTTTCAGTGTCTGCTCATTCCTGTGCAATCATATTCCAACACCTAAGCAAATGCATGATTGATGCAACTGTGGATGATTGTTGCATGTGGCATGTTAATGTTGCTGTGTTCACCTGATATTGCTGATGGTCATTTTCCAGTGTTACATGTGTGTGGTGCTCACCAGCAAGATGATGGCAAGCTTAAATCAAGCACAGTGTAGGAGAATCCCTAGATTGCAAAGTTGACAAGACTGGGGTATAAGACTGCCAAGCTTTCAACTACTTATACAAAACTAGATGTCCTAAAGTACTTAAGGTTCACTGATCAATGATGATTGCACAGCTGTTATGAGGCACTTGCCTAGGCACCTCATCACAGCTTCTTTTTCTTGACTTTTTCTTTTCTTTTATCTTACTTAGTATAAGCATAGTATTAACTACAGCTGTGACCTTTGCTCCAACTTATAGTATGGACTCTATCATATTACCCTTATAGTACTGTAGTTTTACTGCAGCATGTCAGGCCACTATTATTTCCCTTATTTTTCTTTTCATTTTTCCTATTTTTCATATGTCTCTATTGCTACAGATCTTACAATCACTCCTGATCTATTGAAGTGATTCTCATGGTCATGCATTCATCCTGTTCATCTTTATCAGCCAATGACACACTAGTCATCTGATCTCCAATCAGCCCTCTTACAAAGTAGTTATGACTCTTTTTCTCACTGTTACTGTGGAATCTGTTATGAGGCACTTGCTTTGGCACCTTGTAATGGTTTTTTTTCTTTTTTTCCTTTTCCTTTTTCTTATATTTACTTACTATAAGCGTAGTATTAACTATGGCAGTGAGCTTAGCTCCTACTTATAGTAAGGACTCATTTCTTTTCTCTTTATAATACTTAAGTATTTACATACTTAAGTGTGAGCTTAGCTCCAAGTACTATAAAGACTTATCCTTTTCATTTTATCTTTGTTTATTTATTTACATCTACTTGCTAAGGACTATCATTATACAATTAGCAAGGACTTGTCTCATTTTGACTTTGTTTATCTTTGTTTACCTCTTGTTCATTTTGCACTTGTGGCTGAGCCACTTACTATAATCATGGACACATCTTAGGTCATGTGACTTTGTTGATTGCTGCACAATCATCATTGATCCATGAACCTTATTTACTTGTACTATCTTTAGCACTCTGGATCTGTATAAGTAGTTGAAAGACTGGCAGTCTTAAACCCCAGTCTTGTCAACTTCACAATTTAGGGATTCTCCTATACTGCACTTGACCTAAGCTTGCTACAAACTTGCTTCACTCTAAGAACTAAGTCTAAGATCTCTAAGTCACTCTAAGTGTCACTAAGGTATCCTAAACTCATCGCTCTGGATCCTCATTTAGTCATCAGCAGTATCATCATCATCACTATCTCATTGATCCCTCTCTTCATCATCATCAGGAACAGTTATTATGCTTATCAAGCACATATCAATTACCTTGTTACCAGGGGTATTGTTATTGCAGACCTTCCCTAAGACTATCCAATAGGCTGCTCTTAGCAGAATCCTTCTTATTGTTCTCACAGTTGCTGCACTTATTGTACAGCACTGACATGTCCCTTCTATTGTTAGTTATGGCCTCATTCCTTTTTGCTCTCATACTCCAGCCCTATTGTGTATTGCATGGTCTGTGCACTCATTCCAGTACTATATATACAGTAGTCCACTTAGCATTTTATCCCCAGTTCTGATCATCTGGGATATCCACTAGCTTTGAAGCATGATCTATCCTTTGTTTGTTTTAGCATTTTCTTCAGTTGTTCAGCTTTGATGTTAGCATCAGCCTCACACAGCAGAGGTTACCTCTAAGAACTAAGTCTAAGATCTCTAAGTCACTAAGTATCACTAAGATATCCTAAAGTCATCACACTGGATCCTGATTTAGTCAATGGTGGTATCATTCTCATCACTATCTCATTGATCCCTCTCTTCATCATCATCAGGAATGTCTACTATGCTATTCAAGTGCACAACAACTACCTTGTTACCAGGGGTATAGTTATCACAAACTGTTACGAGGCACTTGCTTTGGCACCTCGTAACGCGTTTTTTCTTTTCTTTTTTCTTTTCTCTTTTTACTTACTAGTAAAGTGTAGTACTATTACTACAAGTGTGAGCTTAGCTCCACTTTACTTAGTAAGGACTTATCATTTTCTTTTCTCTTTTATAGTACTTAAGTATTTATATACTTAAGTGTGAGCATAGCTCCAGGTACTATATTAGACTTATCTTTTCTCTATTATCTTTCTTTTATTTATTATAACATTTACTTGCTAAGGACTATTACTATACAATTAGCAAGGACTCCTTCTTCTCACTCTTATTTACCTTTGTTTACACCTTGTTCATTTTCGCATTTGTGGCTGAGCCACTTATATCACATGGACGCGTATTTACTGTGCTTTACTGCGCAAACTGTACTATAGTTAGATCATTAGTTTGTATAAATAGTTGACAAACTGGCGGTCTTAAACCCCAGTCTTGTCAACTTCGCAATCTAGGGATTCTCCTTACACTGCGCTTGAACTAAGCTCGCTACAACCTCACTTCCCTCTCAGAACTAAGTCTAAGAACTCTAAAACTCACTAAGACATCTTATGCTAAGTCAAACTGGATCCTCGTATCGTTATTGGTGGAATCATCCTCATAACTATATCGTTAATCCCATTCTTCATCGTCATTCGGAACCTCTATTACGTTCATCAAACCAATATCCAAACCTTGGTTACCAGGAGTAACATTTTAGACCTTCCCTAAGACCATCCAATAGGCTACTCTTAGCAGCAGCAATCAACAAGATCATGTGACCAAGTCACATCCATAATAAGCTATGAGTAAGTAGCCACAAGCATGAAATGAACAAGTGATAAACACAGACAATATAAGTATAGGGTGAGTCCTTGCTAAATGTATAGTAATAGTCCTTAGCAAGTAAATGTTATAATAAATAAAGAAGAAAAAAGGAAGAAAGACACCTTACAGTACCTGGAGCTAAGCTCACACTCTAGTATGTAAATACTAAAGTACTATAAGGGAAAAGATGAGTCCTTACTAAGTAAAGTGGAGCTAAGCTCACAGCTGCAGTAAATAATACTACACTTTACTAGTAAGTAAAACAAAAGAAAGAAAAAGAAAAAAAGAAACCCATTACAAGGTGCCTAAGCAAGTGCCTCATAACAACAGTAGGATTGTAGAATATGAGTATACAAAGAGAGTGGCCCAATCCATGACTGAGGGAGTAAGACTAAGAAGTCAACTGTAGGATAGTGTCCTAGTATAAGTCCCTAAATACCTAAGTGAACTGGGCACAGACCAGGTGAGATGTACAGTAGGGCATGTGCATACTCACACATGACAAAGTGTGAGAGAGATGAGTAAGTACTCTAACATGTGGTGAGTCAGATGAGAGAAGGAGCACACAGCAAACACCAAAGAAATCCAACATCAGTGTTACGAGGCACTTGCTTTGGCACCTCGTAACAGTTTTGTTTTTCTTTTTTCTTTTTCTTTCATTACTTACTAGTAAAAGTGTAGTATTATTACTACAAGTGTGAGCTTAGCTCCACTTTACTTAGTAAGGACTTATCATTTTTCTTCTTTTATAGTACTTAAGTATTTACATACTTAAGTGTGAGCTTAGCTCCAGGTACTATATCAGACTTATCTTTTTCTCCTTTTTCTTTCTTTTTATTTATTATAACATTTACTTGCTAAAGGACTATTACTATACAATTAGCAAGGACACTCTTTTCTCGCTCTTATTTACCTTTGTTTATCTCAAGTTCATTTCGTGCTTGTGGCTGAGCCACTTATATCACATGGACGCGTACTTACTGCGCTCTACTGCGCATATTCGTTTACTTACTGCGCATTACTGCGTAACTGTACTATAGTTAGATCACTAGTTTTGTATAAATAGTTGACAAACTGGTGGTCTTAAACCCCAGTCTTGTCAACTTCGCAATCTAGGGATTCTCCTTATACTGCGCTTGATCTAAGCTC
>QLPN01001514.1:0-13176 GCA_003314395.1 Albatrellus ellisii
TGTCTAACACATCTCTTCATCTTCCTCTTATCTGTGAACTTGCACAGAAGCCTGCAAGCATCCGTACACTGCTGCACTGATTGGAGCAGAGTTATATAATGAAGAAAAAGGATGATGTCATATTATATAAGTATATTACATAGTTATTTGTGAATTATGTAATCATATTATTCTATCCTGAGTTTTTGTTACTTTTGTAACCACTCTTCACCACTTTTGTAACACACTCTCATTGCTTTTGTAATGAGGATTTTGTATGCATTTTTATTACTTTATTTATGATGATTGGAGAAATGAAAAGTCAATGTGGCAAGAAGGTGGGAAGGGGAATGGCAGATAATGTTGCTATGGCAGGGGAATGCAAAGGTGCAAAGTGTGCCTGTATTGCCTGGGAACACAGTGGCAGGGCCAAGTGGAAGGTGAATGGTCACAGTAAGGACCCATAGAGCCCAGTGAGCAGGCAGGCATCCTGAATGCCTGCTTGTATGAGCACAGCATTTTGCCTGAGTGGAGTTAGTACACACATGCACTTCATGTCAGGCTGCCTTTTATTCTCTCTATTTTTCTCTAATTTTTCTTATGTCTCTATTGCAACAGATTCCACACTTACTGTGGACATCAGTCATCCTCTTTCTGATTGGTTGTTATTGGTAACTCTACTGTGCAGCCTTTGCTAGTCCATATGCCTGCCCTAGAGTACTGTACTATATATACTATACAACTCCTAGCATTATCCCTCAGTTCTGATCATCTGGGATATCCACTAGGTCCAGTACCTGTTCCTCTCCTCTTTTACTATGCACTAGTATATCTTGGATATCTGCTAGTCAAAGTGTGATTAGTCTTTTTTTGTTTTTTTTGTTTTTCAATTGTTTGGCTTTGACTTGCATTGGCCTCACAATTTATTAGAACTCCAAATGTTCTATCACTTGTGAGGCTGATGATATGTGCTGTGGTATTGTGATGGCAGAAACTACAACCACAACCACAATAATTGCTGAGGGATGCAAGTTGTGAAATTCTCTAGACACCAAAATTGTAATAGTTAGTAGTTTAGCACAATAAATGTGATAATGTGATGCAGTGGGGTGACAAAAAGGGAGATATGACATGGATGCAACACAATAATCACAACAATGACCATGTATTAGTAGATGCAATGCAACACTGTAATATTGCAATGCAGAAAAGAACACTAAACAAGATGCAATGCAATGGAGAATGCAACACAATAATAAATGTGACCTACAAGGTACATGCACTTTCTTGACTGTGAGGTATGCAGAGGGAGAAGAGGAACATGCTTTTCACAATCAGACTTGAATGGGAGAAGGAAGGCAAATCATGGGCAGGGGAAATCTATTCCTTTCTGATGGACAATGTGCCATCTAAATACAAGTCTAGCTCCAAGGCTGGAGCACAACAAAACGAAACAGAAAATTTACAACACAGGGTTGATCATAGGGATATTTGAAATGTGGTGGAGCCTGGACACAAACAAATAAAGTATCATACTATAATGGATGAATGAAAAAGGAAAAGCACCAATTGCACCAAATGATGACTGCATGACTTGTGACTCCATGGACCATGTCTTGGCCTATCAGTCCTGCTCCTTGTCAGCTGAACCCAGTCTTGTATTCCGACACCTAAACAAATGCACAATTGATGTGACTACAAATGATTATTGTGTGTGGCACATTAATGTCACTGTGTTCACCTGATGTTGCTGATGGTCATTTTCCAGTGTTATATGCATGTGATGCTCATCAACATCAAAGCCAAACAACTAAAGAAGATGCTAAAACAAACAAAGGATAGATCATGCTTCAAAGCTAGTGGATATCCCAGATGTATTATCAGTAAAGTAAGACAAGAAAGGACTAGTGGTTACTGCATTTAGTGGATATCCCAGATGATCAGAACTGGGGATAAAACACTAAGTGGACTACTGTATATATAGTACTGGAATGAGTGCACAGACCATGCTATACACTATAGGGATGGAGTATAAGAACAGCTAACAATAGAAGGGATGTGTCAGTGCTGTGTAATAAGTGCAGCAGCTGTGAGAACAATAAGTAAGCATTCCATAGTCAGGGTGGGAACAATAAGAAGGATTCTGCAGTAACAGTGAGAAAATGAGTCATAACTACTTCATAAGCAGGCTGATTGGGGATCAGGAAACTGGCATGTCATCAGCTGATGAAGATGAACAAAAGGAATGCATGACCATGAGGATCACTTATATAGATCAGGAGTGATTATAAGATCTATAGTGATTGAGACATAAGAAAAATAGGAAAAACTTAAGGGAAAAAAAGGAAATAATAGTGGCCTGACAAATACCCCCTTGTTAAGGTGAGATGTCTTGATGAGCAAAAAATGTAGAACAAGCATGGCAGATATCTTCATTTTCTCCTTCCATAGATTTGAAAGGAATGCCAGTGAAGAGTAAATGAGATAGAGGAATGATGGAAGAAGATTTAGGTAATTATTTGAAATCTTCATATGACTTGGGAGTGATAACTCCATTGTCATCTTTGTCTGAAGTATCATAGTCATCTTCAACTATGTTGAATGAAACAGTTTCATATCCATCATCAAGAGGTGGTGGAGTAGGGGTGGGTGTTTCTTCAAGAATATGTTGAACATAATGTGGTTTAGCCATCATCTCTGGTGAATATTCAGTTTCATAAAGGGAGTAAATGGCCACTGAATGTACTGCTTGAGGATTCTCTTTATGGTACCTCTTGAGCATATTCAGAACATCTTCCATCAATACTGAAGCAGGTTCCCAAGAATTCTTGTCTGCAAGGTAGTCCTTCCATTTAACCAAATATTGAACTTTACCATGAGAAAGACAACTATTGAGAATTTCCTCAACTTTGGATTCTTCAACACCATTCTTGATAATGGGAGGAGGGTGAGGACAAACTTCTCATTCAATAATGATGTCTTTGATGAAAGGGTGAGGTTTGATGACATGAAAAACAGGATGGATTTTCATCACCTTTGGGAGTCTAAGATGATATGCATTGTTGGAGAGTACTTCAAGTACTTCATAAGGTCCAAGGTGTTTGTGATCAAATTTCTTCATCAGTCTGCCTCTGTCAATATTGGTAGCTTCAAGCCAAACTTTATCTCCAACAGCATAAACAGGAGTTTTGCCTTGATGTTCATCATAAAACATCTTCATATCTTCCACAGCTTTCTTCAATGATACCTCTGCATCTTCTCTGATGCATTTGAGCCCTGCTACAAATTTGTCCACTGAATCAATTCTGGTTGATGTATGAGGTTCATGGCCAATTCTTGGATCTTGTCCATAATGCAGCATGAATGGTGAATACTTTGTTGCTGAATGAACACAATTATTATAGGTGAACTCTGCCATAGACAACCAGCTTGCCCAATTGTTTTGTTGATGATTGATAAAGAGGTGGAAATATTGCTCTATTTCTTGATTCATTTGCTCTGTTTGTCCATCTGTTTGAGGATGATAAGCTGTGGATGTAGCAGTTTGAATCCCCAATAAACAATTGAGTACACACATTACTTGTGACATGAACTGTGGTCCTCAATCTGATAACACCTTCTCTGGAAGACCATGATGTTTCCAAACATGATCTCTCATCAGATGTGCTACTCCTGCCATGATTGTCTCCATGGTTGGAATAGCATGAATCATTTCAGTAAAACAATCCATGACCATGAGTATAGAATCATTGCCTTGGCTTTCAGGCAATTTGATGATGAGATCTGTAGAGATAATCTGCCAAGGTTGTGATGGAATTTCATTAGGTGTCAACTCTCCTTGTGGTTTTATAGGGGAAGTCTTTGCCCTTTGGCATAAATCACATCCCTTGATATACTTCTTTATATAGGATGCCATGTTTTGGAACCAGAAGTGTCATCAGACCATTTCTAATGTTTTCTTGTAGCCAGGATGTCCTGTGAGCAGTGAATTATGGCAAGTCAGATCTGCATAACATGTTTCTGGAATGTAGAGTCTCCCATCATAATAAAGTGTCTTCTTTTCATCTTCACTCCAACATGTGAATAATGCAGTTTTCCTCAAGTCTGCATCCAACTTGTCCCATATGATATAATTGTGGTCATCTTTTTGATGGTCCATAATCTTCTTCACAATTGGAGGGCTCAATGCTGCAAGTGAAATCTTGTGTTTGAAAAACTCTGGTTTCAGCAAGATGATGTTCTTGTTGTCATCTTCTACCCCCTTCTTATGGTCCAAACATCTTGAGAGGAGATCAGGGCAAACATTGGTAGTGCCAGGTTTGTAGACCATATTGATCTGGAAGTGAGACAAATAAAGTGACCAGCAAGCTTGCCAACAGTTGAGTTTCTGGGCTGTCATGAAGTATTCCAAGTTCTTGTGGTCAGTGATCACTTGAACAGGGTGAATGGAACCTTCAAGATAATGATGCCACACTTCCAGAGTGTGGATAACAGCCAGCATCTCCTTGTCATAGATGTTGTAGTTATGCTCAGCAGGAGACAAACCTTTACTGAGGTAAGCAACTGGGTGCCACTTGTTATCCTGTCAAAGCTGTGAAAGAACTGCACCAGTTGCATAACCAGAACTATCCACTTCAACTTGGAACAGATACTGCTCATCTGGGAAAACTAAAACTGGTTCAGAGCACACAGAATCTTGTAAATGAGTGAAAGCCAGTTGCTGTTCTTCATTCCAATACCACTTGACATCCTTCTGCATAAACTCATTCAAGGGTTTAGTGATATTGGAGAACCAAGGAATAAAACAGCAATAAAAGTTGCAGAAACCCAAAAATGAGCAAACATCATGAAGGTTCTGTGGGATTGGCCAGTCTTTGATACCCTGTATCTTGACTGGGTCCATAGTGATTTTATCAAAGGAGATCTTCAGGCCAAAGAAGTTGATAGATGTCTGTTCAAACTCACACTTCTCTGGTTTGAGATAAAGCTTGTTATCTGTGAGTATTTGAAGCACTTCCTGTGTGACTTTCTGATGTTCTTCTAACATCACTGTGAAAATCAAGATGTTGTCCATATAGACCACAACAACTCCCCTAGAGATGAGGCCACAGAACAAGTGGTTCATCATCATTTGACAGGTGGTGGGGCTATTGCAAAGACCAAAGAACATAACAAGAGGTTCAAATAAACCTTTGTTAGTGATGAAGGCAGCTCTCCATTCATCACCATCTTTAATCCTGATATTATTGTATCCCCAACAAACATCCATCTTTGTGAAATATTGCACTCCATGAAGACAATTAATCAACTCAGAAATGAGGGGATGAGGATAACTATTCTTGATTGTCATATCATTGAGCTTGTGATAATCCTGAACAGGCCATGTGTCAGAACGTACTTATTTTTCTCTTCATTTTACGATTTCTTTTACTCTTATCGCTCAAGATCTACTAGAGATATCTTATCTCATCTTATCAGATCATCAGTAGATATTTATATATGACTCATACTCATTTAGTCATCAGGCCAATTACTGTACATCTATGACTACAATTCCCACAGACACTTACTGATGCAGTGCAATGCTGCACATTGCTTACTGATACTTCTCACAGATGCTGCACATCTCATTTACATATGCCTGCCCTATGGTGACAGCACATGGTCTGTGCGCTGATCTCTGTAGTATATAAGGACTCTCATGTAGTAGATAGCTCTTCAGCTTTATACATCTGAGATATCCGCCATACAGTGTGACTACTCTTAAGGTGTATTGTCTCTTCCCTCACCAACTCCCCTTCTCTTCAGTTGTGACCTCGCTGTCTTAGCATGCGCCTCACCATGGTTCTCTAGATTTCTTTTTGATAAAGAAAAGGGTGATGCCATGGGAGATTTGGAAGGGCAAATACAACCACTTTTCAGATTTTCTTCAATGAATGACTCCAATTGTTTCTGTTCATCCAAGGACAGATTGTAAACTTTACCAGCAGATGGTTTTGTGCCTGGTTCAAGTTCAATTGCATGGTCACAAGGATGTCTTGGAGGAAGCATGTAAAAAGCATCTTTGTCAAATACCCATTTGAAATGGTGATATGCTTTGGGTACTATATCTTTGAACATCTTCTTCAACTTCTTCTTCTCAGCTTTGATGGCAGGGTCTTGGCTAATATTTTGAATGGCTGCCTCCATTTCCTTCTGATCGACCATTACCATCAATATCCAATCATCCTGTTCTTTGGCTGCAATCCATTCTTTGGCTTCTTCATGTTTTGCTGTTTCATCAATATCTTGTTGGACTTCCATACTTGTCTATCAGCTTTAAGATGTACTTCACATCTGCAAGGGCATCAGATGAAATGTATTTTTCCCTGTAACCAATCAATCTCAGGGTTATGGATTTTCAACCATGATTTGCCAATGATGAGATTCTTTTTGCCCAAATTGCAGACTGCAAAAGTAGTGTGTTCAGTATGGCCATTGATTGAAATAATGAAATCAATCATCTCTTCAATAGATCCTCCTTGATTGAGTGATCCATCAACATTGTAGACTGGGATAGGGCATGCAAGTTTTTTTGTATATAAGTTATTTTTCTTCACAAATTCCTTGTTGATGTATAATCATGTTGCTCATGAATCTAGTAGAGCATCTACTTCCAAAGTAGCTCCACTATCCACTGTTTTGATCTTGATTTTTAATTCAGGGAATTTCATGATGTCAAACATCCTGACATATTCCTTTTTCTTCAAAAGAGGAATAACCCTTTGCACTTGAGGCTTCACTTCAGACTGAGAATAAGACAGAACAATGTGTGTTAAATAGATGTTGGTACAAGCATTGAGATGATCAATGTCCTTATCATCAGTCTGAAGCATAGAAAACCTATTGTAGGATGGCAAACTCATGCTCAGTGCCTGTCCAACCCAAAACCTGACTGTGGTGCTCCACTCTTTGAGCTACTCAGATCATTTAACTGAAAACCATGTGCCTGAAACTCCTTCTGCATCTCAGCCAAGAAGTCTGCCTCATTCAGCACATGCATTTCTTGAAGGGTCCTCACATTCCCCTTTCTTTGTTGTCCTTGAGGATGTCTCAGTTCTGGACAGTCTCATGTAAAATGTCCTTCTCTTTTGCAATTGAAACAAAGATGAGGGTGTGGCCCTTGTGCCTGATCAACATCCATTGGTTCTCCCATGGTAGCAGTGGGTGTAAACTCCTGGCAAGGAGTAAAGTTTTGCTGTTGTCCCTGAGGATGCCCAAAGGATTGTTGTTGTCCTTGTTGTTGTCCTCTTTCCCAGGTCATCTCAAAGTTTTGCATGTCCTGCCATGCATATGCTCTGGTTTGGGCTCTTTTAAACCAACCATCCAAATCAGAAGGAATCAGTGTTTCTAGGTAGCAGGATTGAAGGAGAGGACAATTCATCCCCTTCTTGAACAATGTGGTCAATACCCCATCATTATATCCTGATGCTGTTTTATAAAGGAGGAATTCAGTAATGTACTCCTCTATGTGCTGATTTCCCTGTGAAATAGTGGTTCATTTTTGTTGAGCCATCTGCTCCTCATTGTGATTGCCAAAAGTTATCTCCATCAGCATTAGCAGACCTTCAAAATCTGGAAACGGTTCATTGTGTCAAAGTGGTTCAACACAATGTGCTTCTACCTTTTGTAAAATTCCCTTTTTCCATTCTTCTGCATACCATCCTTTGATGTATGACAACATTACTGTTATCTTATCCTTGTCTTTGTATTCTGGATGCACACAAAGGACAACATAGATTTGATCCAAAAATGATTGGAACTTCTTTTTGTCACCATCAAAGGGGGTTGGTTCTATGATGTGAACTTTGGGGAGGCAGACATGGGATAGGGGGTCTGTTCCTAGCCATGAATAAGATGTTGAAATATGAGCACCATGCAGACAAAGAAGAAGGGAAGTTTTCTTGCAAATGTGCTAAGGGTGCATTTCTGTACATGCACCATATTTAAGTATCTACTAAATATCAAGTTGTAGGCACAGCCCATGGCAAAAATCACAGGGATGAGGAAATCACAAGGATAGGGAAATCACAAGGATAAGGAGTGAATGGAGTGAGTTCAACAGCCCAAAATACAACATAAGAACCTATGTCTTCTGTTCTTGATAAATGATTCAGAAAATTCATTATTGCTTCTTGTTGCTGTTGGATCATCTTTTGCTCATCTTTGCCATCACCCCAAAAGTCAGCTGATCTGGGTCTTGTTCCATTGGTGCAAATGCTACAGATGGAGGTTGAAGAGTTGCTGCTAAGGCTGTACCAAGATCCATGATTTCTGAGTCTAAGTGGTGTAAGGATTCTGGTTCTTGATCTGCTAGATTCATGAATTGATTCCTTGATTGTGATTCTGGCTCTTCACTGTCTTCTCTGTGATGAGGAGGGGACTGCTGTCTCCAACTCCAATGGTCATTGTGTCCTTGCAACAGTTTGTTCTATAATTTGATGGATGGTTTTGATGAGAATACTTGTGCTTCTGTAGTTGAGTGATGTCAAATCAATGGCATGCTCAGTCATACAAGAGACACACTATATTCTCAACAAAATGTGCAGATGATAGAGACAACAAACAGAAACACCACAAAAACTTTGAAAAACAATATGTCTACACTAGTATGTAGATATTTTGGGACCTCCTGCAATGTATGATGTGAAATGATGATGGGGATTAATATGAAAAGTGTGATCAGGATAGCAAGATAGTTTGAGGAGAACAGGAGGAGGGACAAGAGCAGGGTTGTTATAATACTCCCACATCAAGTTTATAAAAAGCTTGGGGGGGTACTTAGCTCTATACCTCTTATCTTGATTTCTCCACTGCCCTGATCTTGGATCTGGAAACAACCACAAAGGAAACCTTTTGAAGTTGGTGTTGCACTCATCCCAATCTATAATATAATGTGATGAGGAATGGCAACATGTGGTTTTTTTTGTGTCCAAAGTGCCACTATAAAAAAGTCATCCCCTGGTGTGGCACACCATGTGCAGCAGCACAGCACATTCATGGCAGTGTGGCACAAAATTCCTGCATGTGCATGGCAGTGCCACAGTGTGAGGCCAACGTTTACCAGCAAGGTCACACAATGTATGGAAGAGAAGAGAGAGCTAACAGAAGGGATGAGATCACGCTTGTGCAAATGGATATCCCAGATGTATTCAGCTGAAGAGTAACTATGATACAGCTGAAGTATATATAGTAAAGAGATCCTGCGCACAGACCATGTATGTACTGTAGGGCAGGTGTATCATAAAGGAATGTGCAGCATTCCTGTGAACGATCAATAAGTAACTTGCATAGCATCAGTAAGGATGCGCAGCATCTGTGGGAAGCTCTGTAAGCGACTGTGAGAATATATGTCATATATGTATAGTAATCGGGCCGATGATGAAATGGAAATGAGTCATATATAATCGCGATAAGATCTACATGATCTGATAAGATATCTTGTGTAGATCTTGAGCGATAAAGATAAAAGAAATCATAGAATTGAAAGAAAAATAAATGCGTCCTGACAAATACCCCCTCTTTAGGGCGAGACGACTTGACGAGCATATGCAATTCCTGTTGAACCGAATCCTTGTTTTCCCCAAATAGTATCATCCAATGATTTGACTTCAAAAACATCAGCGATAGAGATATGTTCGAGAATCAATTGAGCAATACGATCGCCGATATTGATTTTGAAATCTTCAGTACCAAGATTGACTATAAGTATTTTCAAAGTTCCCCTATAATCTGAATCGATGACACCCACACCGATATGAATAGAATTCTTAACAGCCAAACCACTGTGAGGCGCGATACGGCCATAGCAATGGTTGGGTATAGCTAAGGCGATTTGGGTGTCAATCAATTTTTGACTATTTGAGGGAACAATGATTTCTTCAGCACTGTAGAGATCTAAACCAGCGGCATGCTCTGATCCTTGTGTGGGTAATTTGGCTGATTCTGAGAGTCGTTTGACTGGTATTGAACATTTTTGGATAGTACAAATAGCGAGGGGATATTTTGAATGGAATTCTTTAACCAGCTTTGGTACGTCTTTGAGAATATTTGTAGCTGGTTCCCAGGAATTTTCATCTTCTGGGTAATTTTTCCATTTGATAAGATATTGAATTTTCCCTTTATACCTTCGACTATTCAGAATAGTCTCAACTTTGTATTGTTCAATACCACCTTTGATAATTGGAGATGGGGGGGTTTTCATGATTCGTTCCGGAATTTCATTTGGAGTATAAGGTAATAGTTTTGTGACGTGGAAGACAGGGTGAATTTTCATGGATTTGGGTAATGTCAATTTGTATGCATTATTTGACAGTACTTGTTCAATTGGATATGGTCCAAGTCTTTTATGATCCAATTTTTTTGTTGGTCTTCCTGTTTGAATATTTGTCGCGTCTAGCCAAACTTTATCTCCAATTGCATAATTGGGGGTTGCTCCTCTGTGAGCGTCATAGTATCTCTTCATATCATCAGCTGCTTTCTTTAGCACTGATTCTGCATCTTCTTTTGTCCTCTTCATTCCTTCTACGAAATTTTCTACTGAATCAATAGTGGACGTCTTGCCCAATTCAAAACCCATGTGAGGATTTTGTCCAGAGTTGATCATGAATGGAGAGTATTTGGTTGAGGCGTTGACTCTATTATTGTAGCAAAATTTGGCCATTGGTAACCAATTCATCCAGTCCGATTGTCTATGATCAACGAATATTCTGAGGTATTGTTCTATCTCTTGATTGATTTGTTCTGTTTGACCATCAGTTTGAGGATGATAGGCCGTTGATAATGCTGCTTTGATGCCTAACAACCGATTTAACTCTTTCATCATTTTGGATGCGAATTGTGGTCCCCGATCAGATATGATCTTTTCAGGTAGTCCGTGATGTTTCCAAACATTATCTCTGAACATCCTTGCTATCCCCTCTGCTGTTATGTCGGATGTTGTTGCCATGATATGTATCATTTTTGAGAACTGATCAACTACCATGAGTATTGAGTCATATCCTTGACTTTCAGGTAATTGCATAATGAGATCTGTGGATATGATCTGCCAAGGATTTGACGGTATTTCATTTGGTGTCAATTCACCTTGTGGTTTCTTTGTGATTGTTTTTGTTCTCTGACAAATGTCGCAACTTTTGACATATTTCCCGACATACGCTGCCATTCCCTTCCACCAAAATGTTCTTGACACTAACTCTAGTGTCCTCCATTGTCCTGGATGTCCTGTGATTGGAGTATCATGGCAATATTTGATGACTTCTGCTCTGCAACTATCTGGGACTAGGATTTTGTCTTTGAACGTAAGTAATCCTTTTTTGTTCTGTCCCCATCCTGCTATGGTAGCTGTTTTGCATTTGTCTGCTGATAGTTCCGCCCACATTTTGACATCTCCATCTTTCTCCTGTTCGTCTGCGATCTTTTGAAGAAGTGGAATATTGTTTGCCAAAACTGCTATGATGTGTTTGTCTATAATTTGGGATGTGCAAGCGCTGTCAACCAGATTATTTGTTTTGAAAAATTTGGGTTTTAGCAGTATGACATTCTCATTGTCATGTTCCACCCCCTCTTTATGATCCGCTCGTCTCGAGAGGAGATCTGGTTTGGCTGAACTCTTTCCCGGTCTGTGGGAAAGGTGGATATTGAACCTAGAAAGAAATAGAGACCATCGAGCCTGGTGACAGTTCAATTTCTGGGCACTCATAAAGTACTCTAGGTTTTTGTGATCTGTAAGGATCTGGACTGGACTATCTGTTCCTTCTAGATAGTGTCGCCATTGCTCCAACGCGTGTATAACAGCTAACATCTCTTTGTCATAGATGTCATAGTTTCTTTCAGCAGGTGATAATCCTTTGCTGATATACGCCACTGGGTGCCATTTTTCATCGTCTCTCATCTGTGACAATACTGCTCCAGTAGCATATCCTGAACTGTCTGCTTCTACAAGGTAAGGATGATTGGGTTCGGGGAAAACTAGAACAGGTTGGGAACACAACACTGTTTTGAGGTTTTCGAATGATTCTTGTTGTTCCGAATCCCAGTGCCATTTTGTGTCTTTTTGTAGAAGAGAATTAAGTGGTTTAGCCATATCGGAGAATCCTCTGATAAATCGTCGATAAAAATTTGTGAATCCTAAAAAGGAGTGGACTTCTGTGACAGAGGTAGGGATAGGCCAGTCTGCGATACCTTGGACTTTGATGGGGTCCATCATAATTTTGTCAAAGGAGATTTTGAGTCCAAGGTAATCGATTTCTGTCTTTTCAAAGTCGCATTTCTCCAGTTTGAGATATAATTTGTTATCGTGTAGTATCTTCAACACTTCTTCCACTATCATCCTATGTTCTTCAATCATCGCCATGAAGATAAGAATGTCGTCCATATATACTACTACTTTTCCTTTTGCTATCAACTCTCTGAAGAGATGATTCATCATGGTTTGAAAAGTAGCAGGGCTGTTGGTAAGCCCGAAGAACATCACTAGGGGTTCGTATAATCCTTGGTTCGTAATGAAGGCAGCCTTCCATTTGTCTCCTTCTTTGATACGAACATTGTTGTATCCCCATCTGATATCGAGTTTTGTGAAGTACTTAGCCCCTTTGAGTTTATCAATCAATTCTGATATGAGTGGTAATGGGTAGGAATTTTTGATTGTAATCTCATTGAGGCGTCTGTAATCTTGAATTGGATGTAATTCTCCTGATTTCTTTTTGATAAAGAAGAAGGGAGAAGCCATTGGTGATTTGGATGGTCTGATTTGTCCTGATTTCAAGTTTTCTTCAATAAACTTTTCCAATTCTCTTTGCTCCATAAACAAAAGATTGTAGATTTTCCCCATGTGCATTTTCGCATTTGGTTTCAATTCGATGGCATGATCCCAGGTACGTTTGGGAGGTAATTCATCGAATGATTCTTTTGCGAATACAGATTTGAATTTGTGATATGTTTTGGGTACTATCTCTTCAAATGATTTTTTTATCTTTTGTTTTTCTGCTTCTATCGCTAAATCCTGAGATATGTTTGATATGGACGCTTCCAATTCAGGATTTACGATCATGACACATAGTATCTTGTCTTCGTTTTCATCGTCAACTTCTTTCAACTTAGGAACTTCTTCTTTCTTCTTCTGTTTGTGTTCCTTTCGTTCTGCTGCTACTCTGACGT
>QLPN01001523.1:0-41286 GCA_003314395.1 Albatrellus ellisii
AAGTAGTTGAAAGACTGGTGGTCTTAAACCCCAGTCTTGTCAACTTTGCAATCTAGGGATTCTCCTATACTGCACTTGACCTAAGCTTGCTACAAACTTGCTTCACTCTAAGAACTAAGTCCAAGATCTCTAAGTCACTCTTAAAGTGTCACTAAGACATCATAAACTCATCACCCTAGATCCTCATTTAGTCATTGATGGCATCATCCTCATCACTATCTCATTGATCCCATTCTTCATCATCATCAGGAATAGCTATTACACCTATCAAGCACATATCAACTATCTTGTTACCAGGGGTATTGTTATTTCAGACCTTCCCTAAGACCATCCAATAGGCTGCTCTTAGCAGCTATTCCCTTGAGGAGACAGAGCAGTGGGCCAAGGGGCCACATCTGATGAGAAAACAATGAGGTATTACAGATGAGGGTACACAAGATAGAGGAGAGATTGCTACAAGAGACAGGTATGTCAGAAAGGAGATAGAGTAGCAGATGAGATACATACCTCAGCAATAGATAAAAGTGCTGAGGTATATGGACAAAAAAGAGGAGTTTATACAGTTCAGCTACAATAAAGTTTGAGGGGAGCTTAACTGTAAAACCAAAAGATAGATCCCAAAAAATGGAAAGAAAGAGTGATGCAATCTGCAAGAGACTAGACAGATACTAATGTGTATAAGTGTGATCAGTGTCATATAGTAGATAAATTGACAACTGATGGTATTTTTCCAAAGCTATGTGCACATGATGCTCATCAACAAGCCATATGATGCAAGTGAGAAGGGCATTGATTATCATTGATATGTGAGGCAGCATGAAGTGATAAGGCAGAAGTAGTTGCTGCTAAGAGCAACCCATAGGACAGTCATAGGGAAGGTTTGCAATAATTATACCCCTGGTAACAAGGTAGTTGTTGTGTGCTTGGTAAGCATAGTAAACATTCCTGATGACAATGAAGAGTGGGATCAATGAGATAGTGATGAGGATGATACCACTGATGACTAAACAAGGATCCAGAGTGACAAGTTTAGGATGTCTTAGTGATGCTTAGAGTGACATAGAGATCTTAGACTTAGTTCTTAGAGGATGAAGTGAGATTGTAGTGAGCTTAGGTCAAGCACAGTATAGGAGAATCCCTAGATTGTGAAGTTGACAAGACTGGGGTTTTGTCAGAATGTACTTATTTTTCTTTTCATTTTCCAATTTCTTTTACACTTATTGCTCAAGATCTTAAGGTGTATTGTCTCCTATCCTTGCCAATCCCCCTCTTTCAGTTGTGACCTTGCTGTCTTAGCGTGCACCTCACAATTGTATAAAGCTCCTCCTCAAGTGACTTCACATCTATTCCTCCCCTTTACACCATCACTCCCCTCCTCCTTGCTCAAGAGAGTGTTGTAATTGTTATAGTTCTCCAATTCTTTGTAATTCAGCTGCAGCACCGGGCCTTATATTGCCTCAGCGAACAGTGCTAGGGTGTCTACCACTTAGTGGGGCATTGCAAACCCTCCTGACAACTGTTTGGACCAGGAGTACTATAACTTTCACTATAAACAAGAGCTCTTTTGTAGTATTAGTAGCACTAGTATCTACATTACCTACCATTTTCATGTTTGAAAGGCCTATTCCCTTGAAAAAGGAATAGAGAGTTTTCACTTCACATGAATCTTATTTTTCATCATTCCATGCATACTATGCTCAGAAAAGGGAACTTGATCTGGCAAATCCTATGCCAGATTCAGCACTCTTTCACCACCAACTCATCAGTTGACTTCTCTTGCTCTCCTCCACTTCCATGCCAATGCCTACAACTACTGACAACAACAGGCAATTTGGTTCTTCTGACTTCATAATCCCTACTACAATGATCACCCTGAGGAATTCCCTTGGCACTTCTTTCCAGACTACCTTGACTGCACCAGCCCATATAGAAACACTCTCCCCAAGCCTTTATCTTCAGAGGAGAACAATGACACAACCAGGACCAAGCACATGGGACATGAGGAATCCAGCACCAATGATCAAAGATTCATCCCAGGAAAGGGAAAGGGAAAGATGAAGTGAAGAAGAAACCAGAAGACTATGGCTTCTCAAAGTAGAGGAAGCAATGGAGATAATGAACGATCAGATGAGACAACAGGCACAAACACAGAAAGAACAAGGTGAAGCAATTATATCACTGGGCACTATGATGGCAGATATAGCCAAAAATATGAAAGAAATCACAGCAATACTGACAAGACAAGCCCAGCCTATAACAGCCCAGCCATCTATTCATGCCAGTACCTCTGGCCCAATAAATGCCCTGTCAGCCCATGTACTTGCCCAACACCAGGTAAAAGTTTCACCACCTACAGCATACTCAGGGAATTGAGACAAGCTTGACTCATTCATCCAAGAACTATTTCTGGTGTTTGCAGCAAACAAAATGTGGACCAACAGTGATCGAATAACCTATGCCCTATCTTACATGATAGGAGGTTCTGCAGAAGCATGGAGAAATCTACAAGTCATGAAACAACAACTACACAAGGCTAGTCCCCTCAATCCATTATATCCCATGCCATTCCAGAACTGGGTAGAATTCAATACAAAACTCAGGGAGCAATTTGGAGACCCAGGTGAAGCACATACCACACAGCAAGCTCTGCATAAACTCAGACAGATGGGGAAGACTGCAGAGGAATATACCACTGATTTCATCTTATTAGCAGCCAAAACACACTACAATGAACACATGCTCATCGACTGCTACAAGAGAGGACTCAATGGAGATCTCCTTGGTCACATCTACAATATCAACCCCCCACCAGTCAGATATCTAGAATGGCAAAAAGTGGCACAAACTACTGATAGGAATATGTGAGAATATCACCAGCTAATGCAATCTAGGGTGGACCCCCAGATATACTCAATCAAACACCTCACAGCCATCTAATATGCAGAAAGCAAGCAATGCAACAGTCCCTATGGATGTGGATACCACACAAAGAAGAAGGCCCCTCATTTGTTTCAATTGCAGGAAGGAAGGACATAGGGCAAATGTTTGCCCACAGAGGAAAAATATCAGAGAGATACATGAGGAAATCAGGCAGATGTCCATGGTGGACTTTGAGAAACTGATATTTGATGAAGGAGAAAGAAGGAAGAAAGAGGGTTTTGCAGGGGACAGCCAGTAGATGTCACTGGACTGTCCAAGAAATGTTTCTCAGTACTTACTCCAGATGATGGCGCTGTTGATCATGCCAATGTATGCAATCCCATCAAAATATTTAACAACATTGCATCAGAGACAAAGACTGAGAAAGAAGAGACATCTGAGAGTATGCCCTCTCAAGAAAAAGAAAAGCATGTGATCATGGGAGTCAGAATGGAATTACCCATGATTAAAGTCAAGATCAAAGTACCAGAAAGCAGACAAGTCATAATGATTGAAGCTCTCCTAGATTCAGGAGCCACCACGTGTTATATAGACAAAGAATTTGTGAAAACAAATCATCTCAACACCAAGAAACTCCCAATAGCTATACCAGTCTATAATGTAGATGGAACAAAAAACAAACAAGGATCCATCAAAGAAACAGTGGATTTAATAGTCAAAGTCCAAAATCATACAGAAAGAACAACATTCTGTGTCATGGGACTTGGAAAAGTCAACCTAATACTTGAAGAAACTTGGCTTAAAATTCACAATCCAGAAATAGACTGGAACACAGGAGTTATCTCATTCACCAGATGCCCACAAAGATGCCACTTGCAAGTAGTCAAAGAAAGACATGCATGGAAGAAGAAGATGAAGGTAGAGAAATTGAAGAAAGAAATACCAAAAACAGTAGAAGTAGACAACAATGAAGATGATCAAGTACAAAAGGGAGATCACATCCTCTGCATCATGATAGGAGATGATGAGAAGGAAGCTGCATATCCCAGGACTTAGCAATAGAAGTGGAGAAGAAAAAGATAAAGAAATCCTTTGAAGACATTGTTCCTAAAGCATATCATGGGTTCAAGTCAGTCTTTGCAAAGGAATCTTTTGATGAACTACCTCCAAAAAGACTCTGGGATCATGCAATCAAATTGAAACCCAATGCAAAAATGCATATGGGAAAGGTGTACAATCTCTCATTCACAGAACAGCAGGAGTTGGAGAAATTTATTGAAGAAAATCTGAAATCTGGATGTATACACACTTCTAAATCACCTATGGCCTCTCCATTTTTCTTTATCAAAAAGAAATCAGGTGAACTATGTCCAATTCAAGATTATTGATGCCTAAATGAGATCACTATCAAGAATTCTTACCCCCTACCCCTTATCTCAGAACTGATAGACAAACTCAAAAGCATGAAATATTTCACCAAACTCGACATTAGATGGGGATATAACAATGTTTGAATCAAGGAAGGAGACATATGGAAGGCTGCCTTCATCACCAACAAAGGTCTATACAAACCGCTTGTTATGTTCTTTGGACTCACCAATAGCCCCACTACATTCTAAACCATGATGAACCATCTCTTTAGAGAACTCATCGCAAGGGGCAAAGTGGTAGTCTACATGGACAACATCCTTATCTTTACTGCAACACTGGAAGAACACCACCAAATAGTCAAAGAAGTCCTCCAAATCTTATGCAATAACAAACTCTACTTGAAACCTGAAAAATGTGACTTTGAGAAAACAGAGATAGATTACTTGGGCCTCAAAATATCCTTTGACAAAATCATGATGGATCCAGTCAAAGTTCAAGGGATAGTGGAATGGCCCACTCCAACCTCTGTCACAGAAGTCCATTCCTTCTTGGGTTTCACCAATTTCTACCATTGTGCTAAGAGCGGCCTATTGGATGGTCTTAGGGAAGGTCTAGAATGTTACTCCTGGTAACCAAGGGTTGGATATTGACTTGATGAGAGTAATAGAGGTTCCGGATGACGATGAAGAGTGGGATTAGTGATATGGTTACTAGGATGATTCCGCCTATGACAATACGGGGATCCAGTTTGGCTTAGCATAAGATGTCTTTAGTGAGTTTCTTAGAGTTCTTAGGCTTTAGTTCTGAGAGGGAAATGAGGTTGTAGCAAGCTTAATTCAAGCGCAGTTTAAGGAGAAGTCCCTAGATTGCGAAGTTGACAAGACTGGGGTTTAAGACCGCCAGTCTGTCAACTATTTATACAAACTAGTGATCTAACTATAGTACTGTTGTGCAGTAATGCGCAGTAAGTAAACAACAATGCGCAGTAAGGTGCAGTAAGTACGCGTCCATATGATATGAGTGGCTCAGCCACAAGCGCATGATGAACATAAGGTAAACAAAGGTAAATAAAAGCGAGAGAAAAGGAGTCCTTGCTAATTGTATAATGATAGTCCTTAGCAAGTAAATGTTATAATAAATAAAGAAAGATAAAAAGAAAAGATAAGTCTGATATAGTACCTGGAGCTATGCTCACACTTAAGTATGTAGATACTTAAGTACTATAAAAGAGAAAGGAAAATGATAAGTCCTTACTAAGTAAAGTGGAGCTGAGCTCACACTTGTAGTAATAGTACTACACTTTACTAGTAAGTAAGAAAAGAAAAGAAAAAAGAAAAAAGAAACCGTTACGAGGTGCCAAAGCAAGTGCCTCGTAACACATTGCTTTATTCAAGGATTTTCAGATCTAGCAAAGCCACTAAATGCATTACTACAAAAAGATAGCAAGTGGCACTGGGAACAGGAACAAAAAGACTTGTTTGAAAATCTCAAAATAGTGTTATGTTCAAAACCAGTTTTAGTCTTTCCTGAACCCAATCACCCATATCTTGTAGAAGCAGACAGTTTGGGGTATGCTACAGGAGCAGTACTTTCACAGATGAGAGACAATGAAAAGTGGCACCCAGTCGCATATATCAGCAAAGGACTATCACCAGCAGAAAGGAATTATGACATCTATGACAAAGAGATGTTGGCTGTTATACATGCCTTGGAACAATGGTGACACTATCTAGAAGGAACAGATGATCCAGTCAAGATCCTCATGGATCACAAAAACCTAGAGTACTTTATGAGTGCCCAGAAACTAAACCATTGCCAGGCTCAATGGTCCCTGTTTCTTTCTAGGTTCAATTTTCACCTTTCCCACCAACTGGGGAAGAGTTCAGCCAGACCAGATCTCCTCTTGAGATGAGCAGATCATAAAGAGGGGGTGGAAAATGACAACAAGAATGTCATACTGCTTAAACCAGAATTTTTCACCAAACCAAACCATATACAAGCAGTACTGACAAACAATATCCCACTCCTTCAAAAGATAGCAGATGAACAGGAGAAAGATGGAGATGTCAAGATGTGGGTAGAATCATCAGCAGATGAAGCAAAGATGGCTACAATAGCTGGTTGGGGACAGAACAAAAAAGGATTATTAACATACAAAGACAAAATCCTTGTCCCTGACAGCTGCAGAGCAGATGTAGTCAAACAATGCCATGATACTCCCATAGCAGGACATCCAGGGCACTGGAGATAGTGTCAAGAATGTTTTGGTGGAAGGGAATGGCCACATATGTGGGAAAATATGTCAGAAGTTGTGACATCTGTCAGAGAACAAAGACAATCACAAAGAAACCACAAGGAGAATTGACTCCAAATGAAATACCATCTCATCCCTGGCAAATCATTTCTACAGACCTAATCACACAATTACCAGACAGTCAGGGATATGATTCAATTCTAGTGGTTGTCAATTGTTTCTCAAAAATGATTCATACTATAGCAATGACATCCGACGTAATGGAAGAAGGTGTAGTGAGATTGTTCAGAGACAATATCTGGAAGCATCATAGACTACCTGAAAAGATTTTATCTGATTGAGGTCCTCAATTCACCTCCAAGATGATGAAGGAGTTGAATAGGTTATTAGGCATTAAAACAGCCTTATCCACAGCCTACCATCCACAAACAGATGGCCAAACAGAGAGGATCAATCAAGAGATAGAACAATATCTCCATATCTTTGTAGACCACCATCAGTCAGATTGGATGAATTGGTTACCCATGGCAGAATTCTGTTATAACAACAGAGTTGATGCTGCTACCAAATATTCTCCTTTTATGCTAAACTCTGGACAAAATCCATGAATGGGATTTGAACTGGGCAAGATGTCCACTATTGATTCAGTAGAAAACTTTGTTGAAGGATTGAAGAGAACAAGGGAAGATGCAGAATCAGCACTAAAGAAAGCAGCTGATGATATGAAGAAGTACTATGATGTGCATAGAGGAAATACTCCCAAATATCAAATTGGAGAAAAAGTCTGGCATCTAACATACAAACAGGATGACCAACTTGAAAATTGGATCATAAAAGACTTGGACCATACTCAATCACCAAAGTGCTTTCAAACAACACATATGTATTAGCACTCCCCAAGTCAATGAAAATACATCCAGTTTTTCATGTCATCAAGTTACTACCATATTCTCCAAATGATATCCCAGAGCGAATCGTCAAACCACCTCCACCAATCATAAAGGACAATGTTGAGCAATATGAAGTTGAAAAGATCTTAAATAGCAGGAAATGTCACAGACTAGTCCAATATCTTATCAAATGGAAAAACTACCCAGAAGACAAAAATTCCTGGGAACCAGCACACATCATGAACAAAGACATACCCAAACTGGTCAAAGAATTCCATATTGAACATCCTACCACTATCAAATCACTTCAACATTGCTCCATTCCGATTCAATGACTCTCAGATGTGGCCACTCTACCCACTCAAGGATCAGAGCATGCAGCTGGATTGGATCTTTACAGTGCAGAAGAAATTGTTGTTCCTGCACATGGTCAAAAATTGGTTGATACTCAAATCTCCTTGGCTATACCAGACAACTGCTATGGACAAATTGCTCCTCACAGTGGTCTGGCTGTCAAAAATTCCATTCATATTGGAGCAGGAGTTATTGATTCAGATTATTGTGGACCAGTAAAGATTCTCCTGGTTAATCTTGGTGACAATGACTTTATTGTCAAAGTCAAAGACTGAGTTGCTCAATTGATCCTAGAACATATCTCCCTTGCCAGTGTCAAAGAAGTTGATTCTTTGGAAACTACACAATGTGGAGATAAAGGTTTTGGATCTATGGGAGTTTCCAATGTTCGTCAAGTTGTCTCACCCTAAGAAGGGGGGTATTTGTCAGAATGTACTTATTTTTCCTTTCATTTTATGATTTCTTTCATCCTTATCACTCAAGATCTACCAGAGATATCTTATCTCATCTTATCAGATCATCAGTAGATCTTATCGCGATTATCTATGACACATATTCATTTAGTCATTGGGCCACTTACCATACACTTATGACTACATTTCCCACAGACACTTACTGATGCAGTGCAATGCTGCACACCTTAGTTACATACACCTGCCCTACAGTGATGGCACATGGTCTGTGCACTGATCCCTGTAGTATATATAAGAGTCTCTTGTAGTAGATAGTTCTTTAGCTTTATACATCTGAGATATCTGCTATACAGCATGAACATTCTAAGGTGTACTGTCTCCTATCCTTGCCAATCCCTCCTCTTTCAGTTGTGACCTTGCTGTCCTAGCGTGTGCCTCACAGTAACCTAGATCGTGTGTGGTAGAGGGCTTTCTGGGGTCAATGTATCATGATTATTGGTCAAGAACTAGCATGCTGGGCCGGGAGTTGTGATCCTGGATGGTGCTGGTGAACTGCAAGGTGCATTTTTGAGCTCATTGGGTGCATTTGGTGCCCTATGTCAGTTTTGAGTCCTGGCCACTGGAACCTGTTCAGCAAGATACCATGTATTGGGTAGAAACTGCCATGGCCTAGTGCATCATGTGCCTCCCAGGGCAGCCCTGGTCACTGAAGAAACAAGTGAGTTCCCTGCTTATCTGTCAAACTGTGGCACATGTCTGGTGACCTGGTTGCATGTCTGTTGTGGGGTTTTGTCTGATATGCACTAGGTCCTGCTCCTTGCACCACATATGGATCCTTCATTCCTATCTGCTGTCATGCTCCATTCCTCTCCCTTCTCTTTCAACCACCTGTCCTCTGCTGTCTTGCTCATAAGCCTGTCTGGTGCATGCCTGTTTCCTCATGTGCTCTTGCCCCTTTTGTCCAATCCCTTGTTCCCTTTTTGGTCATGAATGTGCATTGTGTTGTCTCCCTCTTTCACCATTGTCCCTACTTTGCCCTTCAAGTCCTCCTTCTGCTGACCTTTTTCCTTGTTTTCCAGATATCCTCTATGCCTGCTGTTGACCAGCACTTTCACTTTTTGTGTGGCTGGAGGATCCTGTAGGGCTGCACACATGGCTAATTGCAGGTATGTTGAGGTGCTGGGTGTCACTGGGACTTGTTCCCATGTGAGTGACTGACTTGTTGTAGATTGCCATCAATGGGGTTGAGTTTCTATGACAAAGGTACATGATGTGTTGGCTGGGTTGTGGAGGGTGATGAAGACACTGCCATTGGGGTGGTCTTTCATTGTGCAAAGGAGCAAGCTGTAGAAGGGATGGCCCAAGAGGAACCAGAACAGTGCATTGTCAAGTACATGTGCATGGATAATGAAAGTGATATCACTGATTCTGATACTTAAGTTTTCTGCACAGCTGACTGTCCAAGTTTTGGTGCCATCAGCACCTCCCATTTCAATCTGGTGAGATGTGTTGATGTGCATGCTGCATGCCTTGGCCACATCAGCCCTTATGGCCACAATCTGTGAGCCCTGGTCCAGAATCACACATTCTGATGAGAAATCATTTATGATGATCTCTATTTCACATAGGGATAGGAAGAAGGCCATGCATCATGGCTCTGCAAGCTCAAGAACCTCCTGAGATATATGGTAAGTGGATTCAGCCATATTAGTGGGTACTTCCTCAAAAACAATGCTTTTGACACATTTAGTGCAGAGCCATTCCACAAACTGCTTGTGAAGGGCTGGGCTAGCAGCTAGGATGTGTGCTGGCATTGCCACAGCAAGTTGTCCTTCCCACAGGAGTGTTGCCAGCTCAGCTGTCAGTGCAGGATCTTCTGCATTGGAGTGGTACTTGGGCTGCCCAGTAGAGGGGGGTAAGCTGGTTGAAGCTGCTGGGGTATGTGAGAATAGGCATGGGCAGGTGATGAGAGGGAGAGTGAGCAAGACAAATAGCATTGAGAGCAGGGGGGAGACGCAAACAGAGCAGAACAAGAGCATAGCCAGACAGACAAAGGGTGCACTAGACATTGTGCAAGACTAGAGAGAGAGGAAGACAATGAGGGAAAAAGATATAGAGATGAAGCTATAGAGTTATAGCTCCACTCCAAAGAGTAAGACAAAGATGCTGCCTAAAGCAGTAGAGGAAGAGCATGGCCAGAAAGACATAAGAGAAGAGCCAAGAGCACAGCCAGATGAGATAAGATGGATGTGAAGATGAGATTGTGGATAAGAGATATAGTGTGAAGATGAGATGTGCATAGAGGAATATAAGTAGAGGGACAGCTCAGCAGCATGAAAACTAGACAAAATCCAGCAGGGTATTCTTTGTGGTATGTACATCCTTGCATAATTTCTCTGTACTTGTCAGGCCACTCTTATTTTCCTATATTTTTCTCCTATTTTTCTCATATTTCTACTACTATAGATCTTACAATCACTCCTGATCTATCAAAGTGATTCCCACAGTCATACATTCCTCTTGTTCATCTTATCGACCAATGATGCATATGTCATCCAATCTCTGATTGGCCTGTTCTATTATTAGTTATGATTCACTCTCTCACCCTTACTGTGCATGCTCACCAATCCTTCTCACACCTGCTGCAGAGTATCACCAATCACTCCCACAGTTACTGTGGAGCCTCAGTCAGCACTTACATGTCCCTTCTATATTTAGATATGATGTCATTGGGGCTGGTTCTGGTGTGGGGAGTCCTCTGTTATGAAAGGTGTTTGCTGGGGGACTATATGTAGTGGTGGGGGTGCTGCTGCTGCTGTTAGTGGGGGTTGCCTGGCCAGCCAGTGGTTGAGGCTGAACTGAATACCACACCTGGTTCCATCGTTAGGGACTGGCATGTAGTTTGGCAGCTTAATGTGACTGTTGTGAAAGACCATGAGGCTGTGCCAGACATAATTGTCTGCAATTGGGCAGTCTCAAATGCAATGGCCATATTGTGTGCAGAAGGCACAACCATCTGGCTGCTGCACTGGGGGCATGCTTGTTGCACCATACATTAGATTGACCATGCTCTGTACAGGTGCTGGGGTCCACTGGAAGTTGAGTGCTGTGCTTGGAGCACCAAATATTGGCTTTGGTAGATCTGGCATGACAGCATGGAACTCCTGTTTGCAGCAGTAATAGAGAACAGCATAGGTGGGATTGGAGGGTGTAAGGGTGTTTATCTGTGTTACTAACTGTGTTAGTGCTTGCCAGTCAGTGCTGTCATTACTGTATGCTGCCTGTGTTGCATTAGTGAAAGTGGACAGTTTTTGTTGGATACTGTACACCTTGTCAGCTGGAGCTAGGTTCATTGTTGTGAGTAGGGGGGTGTCGCCCAGGGTGGTCCCTTTCTTCTTCTTTGTTGTTGTCATTATTGTACCTGTGCTGACTTGTCCTGTATTTTCTAGAGCTTTGTGGCCTTGAGTAGGCACTATGTTGTCGTTGGAATCAGAGTCTTAAATGTTGTCTTGACCTTGCTGCCATGCAGGGTAGAACTGTGCACTAGAGAAAATGGTTCTTGCTGCTTCATATACCACTTCAAAGTCATATGGGGTGGTGGTATTGTGTGTAGGGTTGGTGGCAAGGAGTCAGTTTTGTAAGAGATTGTGGTTGGACAGGTGGAAACCAAACCAAAAGTTTTCATCACAGTCTTCTTCTGCTAACTTCCTGTTGTGCACTAGGGGTCCCATGATGGTGAGGAATTTGTGGTAGTATTCTCCTATGTCTTGGGAGTCCCACATGCAGTACTGGGCTTTGTTCTCAGACTAGTGTGCATAATTGTTTCTTCATGCAGTGCTTCTCTGTCATTTTGTCTTGATATAGTTTGGACAGAGCCTTCTTGTAGATCATCTGGGATGCTGTGCTGTATCCATCCCAATCATGCCAGAGGTCCTGGAGAGCTGATGGTATGTATTTGATGATACCTTCTGTCTTTTGTTTGTTGGTCAGCTGGTATGCATCCACAAGATCCTCATACTCTGTGAGGAAGTCCTTGAAGTCACATGACTTTCCAGAGAATAGCAGGGCTTTCATCAATTGTGGTGGTGGCATGGCAGCAGGGCCTGTTGTAGATGTTGAGTGTGACATAGGTGTGAATGTGTACTGTGATTGAGTTGCATACATTTGTGTAGTGGGTGCTGCTGTTTGTAGGGGGTATCTAGGTGATGCTGTGTTGTCAGTATCAGAGTCAGTGTCTCTGCATGAGCTCACTGCTGGTGAGTCTTGTGTTGGTGTTGTTGGGTCATCAGAGAAGGTTCCTGTGGTTCTGCTGGATGGTGCAATCTCATTAGCTTTGTTTTTGGGGGCAAACTTACCTTTGTTGTCACATGCTGTGTTTTTAGTTTGTGGTGCTGCTGGCATATGCATTGGTGTCTAGACTCCCACCAGGATGATAAAGATGAAAGAAAACAGTAAAAGATGATCAAAGATGAACAAGGGTGGGCTCCAGATGTATGGAAGGAAGATAGCTTCCATGCAAATTCAAGGTATACAGGTGGTAGATAGACATATATGATGGGAGCAGCAGGCTCCTGGCCTAAAACATGTAATGGAGTGGATGAAGATGCTATTAAGATGTTGAAACTAGAATAGTGGCAGGCTCGGTATAGCATAGAATCTGTGTGACTCCTGGTAGCTCATGATAGCTGGTAAGTAGCTCATGCTCAGAAAGTAGCTGGAGATGATGGGCACACCCCTAGCTCCTTAAATACAGTATTCACATATGTACATTGCTCCATCATGGAGCTCTGTCTCCTTGGCAGCATTTGTGTAACATAATATAGTATGTTATAGTTGTATTGTACTATGCACTGCCAGATCGTTCCAGCATGTGCCTGTAAAGTAAGTAAGTAACCTAGATCATGTGTCCAAGATCATCAGTAGCCTGCTTGCAGGTCTTACACAGGGATATAAATGCAGATGAGATTGTTATCAGATTTTACATATACCACAATATGACTGACCTATACATCATTCTCCTGCTGACCTCCCAGATTACTCCTGTGATCCATGGCATTTGTAGATTGATTGTGCTCAGCTGCAGCCTGTGCTTTGCAGTGGTTTACATGCTCAGCATGATGCTGCTGAAAGCCCTGATGCAATTCTTCATCCTGATTTCTGTGTTGTTGCTGCTGCTGCTGTGGATTGACATGTCCAGGAACCCCAGGGTACCCTTGGACAGGGATGGGTGGATGATGTGGGTGATTAAGGAAATGCATAGGTATAGGTCCCCCAGGTTGATATCCATATGGTTGTGGATGGTAATACAGGCATTGTGCTGGATTATAATTGGGGGGGATATGATATTGCAGAGCCTGATATTGCCATGCTGGAGGGGGAAGAGGAGGATTATGGGGGACAGGAGCAGGATATGCAGGAGCAGGAGGGTTCTGGGGGAGAGGGGCAGGCAGAGGGGCAGCCTGTGGCACTTGGTCAAAGTTAGGCTGTGGGATATTTCCCACAGGAGGATCCCTTTGCTGGGCACAACATGATGATGGTGATGTCATTTGTAGTTCATGTTACCTCCTATCTTGCTCGTGCTGATTTTGGCATGTGCACTCAGGAGTGTGTGGTGGTTGGTTAAGAAAAAGGAGCAATGGAGTCAGCTATACAGAATTGTGAGGTGTATGTGAGGCATGATGACATACCTCTGATCTGCATCCTCATGCTGGATCTCAGGGTTTTATTAGCAGCAGGCAGTTCTGGACTGAAAAGATGATGAAATGTCAGCAAAGAATAAATTGAGATATATTGAAATTGAAACAGACATACCCAGGCAATGCATCATGTTGGGTTTGAGGACTCTGGTTGGCAGAAGGTAGTTCTGGACTGAAAAGATGATGAAGTAAATTTCAGCAAAGAGAAAACTGAAGAGACATACCCCAGGCAATTGACCACCATGTTGTTGCACATTTGGGGATGGTGGCCAGTATTCAAGAGATCCAGGACTGAAAAGTATATATTTTAGAGAAGCATGATGCAGTCAAATCAGTAATAATGGAATACCTTTAATTGTTTTCCATTTGAAAAAGAAAGGCAGCTGTAAAAAAAAAAACCAAGAGCCAGAGCCAGAGCCAGAGCCAGAGATAGAGTTGCCAGATCCTCCACACACCCCAGATAGTCACAGTCAGAGGAAATCACTGCAAGGCAGTGTCAGATCACAATGCTTATAGCCTTGATTAAAAAAGGTGCAACTCAGGTATCACCCCTTTTTTGTTAGACAGGTGGAAGTGAGGTTGAGAGCAAGCAGCTGAACACCACAGATTGAGAGAGGTCCAGCAATTGAATGAACAACTGCCTTTGGCAACAGCAAACTAAGGCTGTGCTGGTAGACTTCACAAATCTTTAGGCTTGGTCTCTCTGAAAGAACCACCCAGAGCAAGCTTTGGACAGAAAGGAAGTTTGTTCACAAAAGAGAGAGAAACAGTTCAATAAGATAAGCTAGCCTGAGACAGCCCAGAGTAGGTGGGTGGAAAGAGGAAAGACAAGCTATTGATGAGGTCACTTTGATGTGCTGTGCTGCACACTGTGCTGTGGTGCTGCCATGCACACACAGGAATTTTGTGCCACACTGCTGTGCATGTGCCATGCTGCCATGTGTGGCACGCCACACCAGGGGATGACTTTTTTGTAGTGGTGCTTCAGACACAAAAAAAACCCATGTGTTACCATTCCTTGTCCCATTATATTATAGATGGCTTGACACTTTACTTTTGCACATATTTCACCATTGAGGTTGGTAATAGTAAGGTATACTGGATGCATCTCTAACCCTCTGCTGCCCATTGTGAGGTGAATTTTGTCAGAACCTGCCACAATACTGACTTACACTGCACCAACAGGAAGAATTATTGATTTCTCTATCTTAAAATGCTGCTCATACCCATTTGCATATTGAATACATCTGCCCTCTTCACTATCTTATCTCATCTTTCACCAGCAACACTCTGTGCTGGTTATGACTCTGCATGGATTTATTTATTTCATGCATATCATACCACTTTCACATTGTATGATCTTTTTATTTTTATTTATGGTTCAGGCTCCTCTTTAAGTCTACATTGCCTTTACTATATATTCTCTTCTATCTTACTCTGCTACCTCAGCACTCAAGCACACTGCTGAGCCTCTTTCCATCTCTGCATATCACTCTCTGTACACCTTGCTCTCTATCATCTCAGATGTGGTCCTTTGGACCATTGTTGTCTCTCTATTGCATACTAGCTCTACTCAGTACTATGGCATGGACACCTACTTGTTTTACATGATGATCTTTGACCCCTTTGCTGCACTGCCCAGATTCCAACAAAAATGGTCTACAGTAATATTAATATGAGCTTCATCATGTAGGGGATTGGTGGGACATACCTGAAACAAAGTGATAGGTGTTGTGGTAGGGTGAGGGGAAAGTACAACCACAATCACAACAGAGTCTGAGGGGTATGAGCTGTAAGATCCTCTAGACACCAAGTGATGAGAAGTTAGTGAAATAAAACAATGCAATAATGTGACATGAAGGGGTGATGATAGGGTGTCAAACAAACACAATGCAGTTATAAAAATGACATGAATGCAACAAATGTGACCTAAAAGGTTCATGAGCTCTCTTGAATTTTAGACATGAAGAAGGGAGAGTGAAAGAGCTTTTCTGCTTAGGGCTTGGATGAGAGAGGAGGGACAAAACTCAGGGGGGGGATCTATTGCTTTCTGGCAGGCTATGAGCCATATAAATACAGGTCTAGCTCCAAGACTGGAGCACAACAAAGCCCAACAGAAATTTTACAAATGCAGGGTCAATCATAAGGATGAATTGGAATGGGATGAAGTCCAGAAATAGAAGTGAATCAAGTAAGAAATAGAGTATCATACCATGAAGATGAGTGAAAAAGGAAAAGTGCTGATCACACCAAAGAATGACTTCACAACCTGTGACTCAGCCTTATTACTTGGCAGGCCTTGACCAAGCCTCAGCCCTTACATTCTATCAGTCCTGCTCCTTGTGGGCCAAACCCAGTCCTCTGTTCCAGCACCAAAGAAATAGTACAATTGATGCAGCTGTGGATGATTATTGCATGCAGCACATTAATGTCACTGTCTTCACCTGATGTTGCTGATGGTTGTTTTCTGCTGCTATGTGCACATGGTGCTCATCACTGGCAGTCTCAAGCAGTATCTACAGTTGTATAGTCAGAGTATACATGCTCTGATTGAGATAGATCCTCATAGATCCATGCTGAGTGATATGAAACAAAATTGGTGAACAATGGATTACTGAGTAGGAACTTAACAATTTCCAGCCCATCACAATAGAAAAATCTTAAAGCCTTTGTTGTTTGATACCCAGGAACATTGATACACCAGCATAGCCAATGTGGTGTGTTAGGAAGAGCTTCAATGAACAAGTGAAGCTTGTGTGTTGATGGGAATGATAGATTATGGGCTGTAAAACATACACAATATTTCATGAGAAGGTGTGTAGAGGAAAAGAAAGAAAGAAAACACAAAAAAAACCAAGCTTAAGATCATTGTTGATCTTTCTGACTGAGGGATGATCAGACAAGATAGCAGGCAAGATCCCAGTCTTCTTGTCCTTGAAGGGATAATATGGATTGACTGCTCAGTGAGAGTCACTAGCAGGAATGCTGTGAGGCACATGCTGCTAAGAGTGGCCTATTGGACAGTCTTAGGGTTCTGTTAAAGCACTCCTGGTAACAAGGTGGTTGTAGTAGGCAACATAAATGTTCCTGAGGACAATGAAGAGTGGGATCAATGAGATAGTGATAGCTCTGATGACTATATGAGGATCCAAAGTGACAAGTATAGGATGTCTTAGCAATGCTCAGTGACTTAGAGATCTTAGACTTAATTCTTAGGGTTTTATGAAGCAAGATGAAGGTGAGCTTAGATCAAGCACAGTACAGGAGAATCCCTAGATTGCAAAGTTGACAAGACTGGGGTATAGACTGCCAGGCTTTCAACTACTTATACAAAACTGGGTGTTCTATAGATAGTATATGTAGTTAAGGTTCACTGATCAATGATGATTGCTGTGCAATCAACAAGATCATGTGACTGAGTTGTGTCCATAGTAAACTACAAGTAAAGTAGCCATCAGTGCAAAGCAAATGAGAGGTCAACAAAGATGAGATAAGATGAGTCCTTGCTAATTGTATAGTGGGTGACTTCCTGTGAGCATCTAGACATGCTAGATGGACTCTAGATTCAAATCTTCAAGTCCCACCCATGAACTTTCAAATTATAGAATTCCCCTTTAAATCATATAAGACATATCAACTCTATATCAAGAACAATAGAATTGTGGATTGTTAGACTGCCCCATTTTAAATAATACACTATGATGATGACAGCCATTTCTTGCTGCAATCTCTGGCCAATGATGATCTCCATGAAGAGGAGTTGTTCAACATGGTGGCATTTATGTGCCAGCAAGAGCAAATGGGCCTTCATTACCACAATGGGTATTGAGTGACTGCCTGTGAGGTTCTAGAAGCATCTGATGGACTCTAGACATAAATGGCTGATAAGCTGATGGTAGCTGAGGCTTTGTAATCCAGTTTAGAGCTGGAGGGGGTCTCTAAACTTTAAATCTGAGGGGGTGGTGTACCCCCCTTCAGATTCTGTGAGCTTGAAATTGGTACTCTAGAGTGTTTTGCCAAGATGCTGAGACCCAGAATTATGGCTCAATAAATGTCAGCCCTTGCAGAATTCTTTGCTGTGGTGCCATGTACATCACACAATATTGAAATGAATGGTCAAACACTTGCAAAATGGCATGTTTGTCCTAGGGGGGTGGGGGGGTAAAAGGCAGGGCAATCACACAAAGGTGTACAAAACAAAGTAACCAATTTTTATGTGCCTAGACCCTGCATCTGCACTGCACCCATGCTGCAAGATCACATAAGCATGGACCATGCCACACCTGATCTCCAACACACAAGTCCTGGCACATGCCTCTTCCAGGCCAATGTCCATGCTGTCACTACCCTTGAGCAGTGCCATGGCATGCCCATCACTGCCAAGGCCCTTGCCATCCTACATGCCCTCACCCCTCTGGGTTCAGAACCTCACTATCTGAACTTAACCATACATGAGATCTCACTCCAACAAATCCAAATCTTTGTTCTCATTCCTCCCACTGTCTCATATTATTTGTCATTTACCCTCAAAATTCTGTTGTATATACTTTGACAAATGCAAGATGCTCAAACCTGCTGGAGGTTTGCATATGGCTCAGTAATTTACATGCTTGATAGGTAGGTACATGAGGATGTGGCAGATGCAGCTGCCATGCCTACATGGTGCACATGTGAATGAATCTGGGTTGGGCAGTGGATAACAACACAATCATGCAGATAGAGCAAGCAGCAATCCTAAGACTGAGGGTTGTGGAGGTTAGGGCCAATGCCCAAGTGAACAAGACTGAAGGGTCATAAGACCACATCTTAGTAAGTGGAGAGAGTGTACACAAACAAAGAGTACACAAAATGGGAGAGACTCAGCAGACTGCTAGAGTACTTAGGTGGTAAGACAGAAAGTTGCAGTAGATATAGTAAGGGCAGAATAAGATTAGAGAGGAGCCCAAAATGTGAGATACTGGCATAGTATGTTACCAGTAATGAGGGAGATGAGATAAGATTAGATTAGATAAGATAAAAAGAAAAGGAGTAGAAGTAGGGCATATTTGAGCTGTATTAGTGTGCTCAGTGTTGTATGGTAGTGAAAAATCAACAACATGTATGGGCAACCAGTAGAGCATCTTGCTCTGCACCAAAAGCAAAAGTGCAGGGGGCAGCATGGGCACAACCTGGGGCTGCAGCACCTGCTGCAGTGCCATCATCAGTGGCTGTGTCGGTGGCTGTGTGGTGGCCAGGGGGATGAATGACAAGCTCATATGCATGGAGGGCAGCACCATTGATGTTGCACAGGGATGATGAGTCAGCCACACTGAGTGGGACAGTGGGAGAGTCACAGTATGGGAATGTGAGTGCACACACACATGGCAGGAGATGCAGCTAGGTAGGCCTAGTGCACCTGCCACATCAAGTGAGTGTCATATAAGACATGGGTGACCTGATTGGGAGACATTGGAGCATGGGATAGATAGTGAATGCCAGGTGGCTGAGAATCCACAGCCAAGGATAAATTTGAAGGTTTCAACATCAATACCCATTGTGGTAATGAAGGCCCATTTGTTCTTGCTGGCACATAAATGCCACCATGTTGAACAACTCCTCTTCATGGAGATCATCATTGGCCAGAGATTGCAGCAAGAAATGGCTGTCATCATCATAGTGTATTATTTAAAATGGGGCAGTCTAACAATCCACAATTCTATTGTTATTGATATAGAGTTGATATGTCTTATATGATTTAAAGGGGAATTCTATAATTTGAAAGTTCATGGGTGGGACTTGAAGATTTGGATCTAGAGTCCATCTAGCATGTCTAGATGCTCATGGGACATCACCCAGTAATAGTCCTTAGCAAGTAAATATGAATACATAAAGAAAGATAAAAGAAATGAGACACCTTATAGTATTTAGAGGTAACCTCTGCTGCAGTAAAACTACAGTACTATAATGGTGAGATGATAGAGTTCTTACTATAAGTTGGAGCTAAGCTCACAGCTGCAGTTAGTACTGTGCTTATAGTAAGATAAGATAAGATAAGATAAGATAAGATAAGATAAAGAAATGGAAGAGAAAACCATTATGAGGTGCCTAGGCAAGTGCCTTGTAACACCAGTGTTGCCACTGCAGTCATGGCCCAAGTGTCAGTTTTTTTTTATGCACCTTGTGTCACAATGCTCCTATTTTTCTCCCATTTTTCTCTATATTTTTTATGACTCTATCACTATAGATCTTACAATTGCTCCTGATCTATCAAAGTGATTCCCACAGTCATGCATTCTATTTGTTCGTCTTTACCAACTAATGATGCATATGTCATCCAATCTCTGATTGGCCCATTCTATCTTTAGCTATACTTCATTTTCTCACTCTTACTGTGGATGCTCACCAATCCTTCTCACACCTGCTGCAGAGTATCACCAATCACTCCCACAGCTGCTGTGGAGCCTCAGTCAGCACTTATGCATCCCATCTATTATTAGATATGACATCATTATTTTACTTTCTCATTCTCCTGCCCTATACTGTATAGCATGGCCTGTGCACTCTTCAGGGTAGTATATATAGGATAGTTCACTTAGCATTTTATCCCCAGTTCTGATCATCTCGGATATCTGCTAGGTGCAGTAGTTTCTAGTTCTTTCATTGTTCTACTATACTGATTATATATCTGGGATATCTGCTAGCCTTCAAAGTGAGATCATCCTTTTTGTTTGTTTTAGCTTTTCATCTTTTGTTTGGCTTTGATGTCTAACATTGGTCTCACACCTTGCACATTTATCTTCTCCTTCTTGCTTATCTCATCTGCTACTGGCTATGTGTTGTGCCAGTTGGCTTTCACATGGATTTATTTGTTTCATGCATATTGTTCCACTTTCTCTTTCCTTTTCTGTCAAACCATTTGTTCTTAGAGTTGTAGCTCCTCCTTAACTATATCATTGCTACACTTTTGCTTTGTCCTAATACCTCAGCACTCCTGCACACTTGCTGAGGTAGGAACTCTATCATCTATTCCTCTCTTCTTTCATCTGACATACCTGTGTTTTGTGCAGTCACTTGTTCCATCTCTGCATACCTTTCTCTTGTATGCACTCTATCTCTCTCTCCAGATGTATTACCTCTGGATAGTAGCCCTGTGGGCTCTTTATCTTCACTTAGGGCTTCAAGCCTATCTCTATTATGAAATAGTTTACTTGCCATCTGCCACACTGCCTCTATTTCCTCACCAAGGTATACCATGATTACTTACAAGAGATATCCCCTTACTTCACTCACTTTTACCACAGGACATATTGTCCATTAACATCAATGATCTGTCAGCACAGTCTCCTGCAAACCTTTGCAGATCACTCCAACTAGTGCAAGCCTGCTGTGAGACACTCCACACAGAGAGGTCATGGGTAACAAACAAGGCATTAGAGCTGAACAAATCCTGAAGCAGTGCTAAGAGCAGCCTATTGGATGGTCTTAGGGAAGCATGGTTTGTATGCTCCTGGTAATGATGATGTTGATGATGATATGTCTAATGACAGTAACGATAGGGATTGAGGAGATAATGATGAGAGTGATTGCTCTGATGATTATATGAGGATCCAGTGTGATAAGTGAAAGAAGTTGTAAGTGCCACTTAGAGATCTTAGAGACCTTGGACTTAGTTTACATAGGTTTCTTGAGCTTGCTTAGGTCATGCTAAGAGTGGCCTATTGGATGGCCATGGGGATTTGTTGATTGAATACTCCTGATAATGAGATGGTTGATATAGACATTCCTGATGACAATAAGGCAAGGGATTGATGAGATGTTGAAGATGAAGGTCAAATACCCAACCATGTGCTTATGAGCTAAACTCCCCTGTCTATCTCTTGGCTTAGAGTAGCTGGTAAAATGCAGGCAACAAGGCAAACAATAGATAGACCATAATGTAAACCAAATAGGCATTAAGCCCAAAACAGATTGAGATTGTGAGAAGGGCTAAAACCCATCATAGCAAGAGGAGAGGGCAAAACTGCCACATCCATAAGAGAGAAGAGGTGTACCAGAGGGTAGAGGGTACACAGAAGAAAGAGAGAGCTGCATAGAGCAGGTATGTCAGAAGAGGGTTGAGAGAGGAGAAGAGATACTCACCTCAGCAACATGCAGAAGTGCTGAGGTGAGATGACAATGAGGTAAAGAAGATATAGTCAGAGCAAGATAGGGTTGGAGAGGATCTATAAGGAATAAAGGAATGATGAAAGGGGAAATGACATACTTAATGCATAAGTGTATGGCAAGTGTCATGAGATAGATAGAGAAATCAATAGTCTAGACAGGACCTAGCTGTAGTACAGCTTCACATCATGTTAATAGCACTTCACTTAACTAAGACCTGGTAGCTCAGTGGTTAGAGCCCCACCCAGAGTAAGGGAGGTCCTTGGTGTGAACCCAAGCCAAGTCACTATTTTTCATCTTATTGGCAATTGCACACTTCAACAAAAAGAAATGTGTCCTTACTATAAGTTGGAGCTAAGCTCACAGCTGTAGTTTATACTATGCTTATCGTAGATAAGATAGAAAGAAAACAGAAAAACAGAAAAAGACAAAGAACATGCATCTGTTATGAAGTGCCAAAGCAAGTGTTTCATAGCACTTGGTCCAGGTTCAAGAGGAGTTGATCATGAACAGGGTTAAATTCTGCCTGAGCAAATGGCACTTTCTTGGAGATAACATCCTTCCACTCATCAAGAGCACATTTTAACTGTGTAAAGCATCAAGAACAGTTACTGAAGATTGTGGTAGAAAGAACATACAGCACAGCATGCCAAGAGGATTGTTGGAAATGGTATTTTTTTGAAGTGTTCAGGATAGTGAGCCCCCAGAGATGTGGCTGATGAAAAGATGGCATGTGCAATGGCTTCCATGATTCTCAATTTATCCTATTGATGAAGAGTAAGTTAGCAAATTACTAGTCCAAACATGAAATACAAACTTTTCATTGTGTGTCCATGTTCCATGGTTTGTAGGGTTTGTAATGGCTGTCTTGATATATCCATAGTGTCCCACTGTAATTTATGGTAATGGGAGCTCAAGGTCTGGGGGAAATATAGTGTACCAGGGCCCACACATAACACTTTGTGCTGCAGCCTTAAACTCACCACAAAGCAACTTCCATCATCATGAACCTGCCAGAATTTATGTCAGTCATAACACAGGAGGTGGCATACATCCTCACAGTTTGGAATACTAGTGAGAAAGCAGCAGAATCTGCATAGAAAGTAGGTTTTTAGTAAGTAATTAATAAATGTCATATTGTACTATGTGCTGCAAGACCATTCCAGTGCATGGCTGTTAAACATGTAAGTAACCTAGATCATCAGTAGCATGCTTGCACATCTTACATCCACTGGGGGTGCTGAAAGAGAAGTAAACTGTGGTCTAGATGAAGAAAATGAAACATAAGGGGAGAAAGGAAAGGGAAAAAAAATTCAGTCCTCTTTGTGGAGAGCCTGGAGATCCTCTTCAGCAATGATGGCAGTGACAGAGATTGAGGAGTGGGAGTGTGCATGGTAGGGGACCAGATGGAATGCAGCCTACCATAGATTTTATATTGCACCATTGAGTTCTGTGAGGTGGCACACACCATTGTGGGATCAGCAAATGATGACCATTGGTCTGAGGTAGCAGGGCTTTGCCTTTCATCCCAGGTCTGTTTTGATTGTGGAGTTGTGTACAAGGACTAGTGTGCTGGGCTGGAAGTCATGGTCACAGATTGTGCTGGTGAACTAAGAAGTGAACTGCTTGATCAATGAGAAGTGGCTTTGTAGGATGTGGGTGCAGATGGCTGCTAGGTTGTCATTGTGCTTTTCAAGCTGCCATGCATGCAGGGCTACTAACTCAGATGTAGTTAGTGGCTTGGAGGTATCAGGAATGAGGAAGGTGGCTTCAATGATGTCAAAGGGCAAAATAGGCTCTATTCCATGTGCCATGAAGAACAGGGAATGGCCTGCTGCTTTGTGGGTTGTGACATGGTCTGACCAGAATATGTGAGGTGTGATTGTTGGCCACCTGCTCATGTCACCATTGCAAGCCTTGACTACTGCTAAGAGCAGCCTATTAGATGATCTTAGGGAAGGTTTGTGATAACTATACCCCTAGTAACAATGTAGTCATTGTGTGCTTGGTAAGTGTAGTAAATGTTCCTGATGATAATGAAGAGTGGGATAAACAAGATAGTGATGAGATAGGATGAGTCTTTGCTAATTGTATAGTGATAGATGGCCCTTAGCAAGTAAATGTAAAGAAAGAAAGAAAGAAAGATAAAAGGATAAAGAAGCTTTATAGTACTTGGAGGAAAACTCACAGCACAGTATGTAAATGCTGTAGTACTATAAAGAAGATAGAGTCCTTACTATAAGTTGGAGCTAAGCTCAACAACTGTAGTTGATACTACACTTATAGTAGGTAAGATAGAAAAAGAAAAAGAAAAGGAAAAACAAGTCTGTTATGAGGTGCCTAAGCAAGTGCCTTGTAACAACTATTGAGTTGTGAATCACATGGTGTTGCTGTTCAATGATCCCATTGGCATGGGAGTTGTAGGTGGATATGTGGATGTGTGTGATGTCATACCTCTTCTGTAGCCAGTCCAGGGCTGATATGAATGCTGTGCCATTGTTGGTGACAATTTCTTCTACCCCACCCCATCTGCAAAGCACTTCTTTGAATAGGAACACACCAAGTGTGCATCTGGTCTCATGTCATAGCATTTGCCATTCCAGCCATGCTGTCAGTGAGCACCAGCCTTGTATGATGTAGCAGAAGCCTGTGGCTGGTGGCATCAGCATGGAATCTGTGTACATTCTCTGGAAGAGCAGCACAGGTATGTCAACAGTAGGTGGGGTGTATACTTTGGTCATTTGGTGTAGCTGACATGCATGGCAGGTGTTGATGTGCTGTTTTACTTCAGTTTTGAGTCCTGGCCACCAGAACCTATCCAGTAAGGTATGGCATGTTGGGTAGAAGCCACAGTGGCTGAGTGCTTTGTGTGCCTCCCAAATCAGCCCTGGCCACTGTGATGGTGGAATGACCAGTTGATGTTGTCTGTGTACTTGTCATCACCAGAGTCACCCTGCATGCAAGAAGAAATATGTGAGTTTCCTGCTTATCCTTCTAACTGCTGCACACATCTGGTGAACCAGGCATGTGCCTGTTGTGAGATATTCTCTAGGTCCTGCTCATCCTCTGCTGTCCCCAGCCTCTCATTTGTAAGCCCTTCCAGTGCCTGCCTTTTACCTTGTGCAATCTTGCTCATTTCGTCTAGTCCCTTGTCCCTTTTTCAGTTGTGTACATATGTTGTGGTTTTTTCTTCTTTCCCTGTCATTCCTCCTTTAAGCCCATTGTTGGCTGGTGGTATTGTTTTTTCATTTGCAAGTTCTTTTTATTTGCTTTTTAGTTGTCATTCTGTTGTGCTGCTGATTTGTTGTTTCATGCCTCTTTGTTTTAGTTGTTCAGCAGCCATTGCTCTCATTTTGACACCCAATACCTCCACCACCTCCACTCTTCCTCACATGGCCTCTGCCATCCAAGTTGCCACCCAGATCCCTAAACCTAGTACATCATTGACCCAATCCTCCAGATCCTCCTCCTCCTCATCTTCACCTTCCAATGGAGGTCTTTGCAACAAACTGTCCAGCCCCTGGTGTTCACCTGCAGGTATGTGGGTTAGCTTGGAGTCAAAGAGCAGGATAGCTGCTATCCATCAGTTTATAGTTGCATGTCTGGGTTGTTCAGCATTCTGCATATGTATTTCATGCCCATTTCGATTGTGATGTTGTGTGCACCAACAATGTGTGTACACAGGGCCTGGAGTGTGTGGAACAAGCCATAAAGTTCAATTTTTGGCTGTGAGTAGTGGCTTTCTTGCTCATTCCATGAAATTGACCCAAATCACAAAGGGTATTGAATGGCATTGGTGCCAACTTGTGATAGGATCCAACCTATGGCAATTATGGAGGAGTTGACAGCCAAGAAGATTTGTCAGTCAGAGGAGTAATCTATGGGCTATAAGGCTGGTGAGCTGCATATATGTTCCTTAATCTTTACTATTACTTGCTTATGCTCCTCCATCCACAGGAATTTGGCATCTTTCCACAGCAGGTTATTGAGCAGCCATGTGGGCCCAGAGTATTGTGGGATCCATACACTCATTGTTCTGCAGGTACCTAGGAAGGCACACACCTCCATTGGGTTTCTACAAGTGTCCCAGTCACAGACTTCACAATTTTTGAGTCATTGGGAAGGTGCCCTTCATATATGCATTTCTGGCCTAAAATGATGGTTTCTGGGATGCACATGAAGAGTTTTTTTAGCAGATATGGTAGCACTTGCATGCCCAAGGCAGTGCATGATTCTATGCATGTCTGTTAGGTGTTCCCACACAAAACAGTGGATCCCAGGGTTTTCTGGGACCATTTCAAAACCTCCACTTGGGAGCTCATAGCATGTGGCAGGTCTGTGCACACTGCAGTTGTCAACAAAAGGTTTTGCAATGTGTGGTATCTCAGGTTCAAGAATGAATGAGATATCACCATGAAAAATGGGCATGGAGTTTGTCCATCCCATGGGTAAGCTTGTGTTTCATAATATGCTGAGAGGTGACTGAAATGTTGTCAGGTTGCAGGATTCCACTGCTAGTGTACAATGATTGAAGCCAATGAAGAGGTCCATGATGGAGAGGCATGCATGTCCCACAAAGCTTTCAGAGAACTGTTCAGCAAACAGTGGTATAGCAGCATTCTTTATCATTACCTGATTGAGGGGCTGTAGATCATGCACCAGCTGCAGTTTACCATCTTTTTTGGCTACACAGAACCAGCATGATTGATATGGAGTGTCTGAAGGCTCATATACACCAGCAGCAAGTTTGTTTTTAAAGATTTCAATGATGTTGCTCATAATGCCAGTGGGGATAGGTATATTTTTGTGGACCCAAGGTATGTGTTCTATCATTGGGATAACAACTGGGTTAAAGCACTCATCCTTAAATCATTCTTTTCTGCTTCAGTCCATGCTAATGTGAGCTTGTTAGTGTGTAGGATGTGTTGTACCAGCTGGACCTCATGGGGTTTCAGAAAACCAAACTTGTTGATTTGCAGATTCTCCAGCTGTTCAGTGGTTAAGCAGGTGCCCAGTACAAAGGTTGGTGGGTGTGTTGGTAGTGGTGTCAAGGTGTGTAGAGGGTCTTCAGGTCACTTGTGTACAACCCAGTACTGTTCTGGTAGTGTCATTGAGACTGGGTGGACTTTCTGGGCAACTTTCTTGTATGCAAATATGTTGTGAGCTGGAGGATCTTGGAAGACTGCATGCATGCATCCTGCAGGTATGTCAATGTGCTGGGGATAGTTGGGACCTGTTCCCATATGAATGAATGATTTGTTGGTGTAGGTTGCATTTGGTGGGCCTGAGTCCCCATGACAAAGGTGCATGATGTGTCCATTGGGCTGTGGAGAGTGATAGAGACATTGCCATCAGGGTGGTCTTCAGTTTTGCACAGGAGCAAGGACAGCCAAAGAAGACTTGGAATGGTGCATTGTTGAGTATGTGCACATGTAGATTGAAGGTGAGATTGCTGATTCTGATATTTATGTTTTCTGCACAGCCCACTGTCCATGTTTTGGCACTATTTGCACCTTCCATTTTGATTTGGTGAGATGTGTTGATGTGTACACTGCATGCCTTGGCAACATCTGCCCATACAGCTATGATCTGCAAACCCTGGTCCAGAATCACATGTTCCAATGAGAAATTGTTTATGAGTATCTCTATGTCATGTAAGGGTAGAGAGAAGGCTGTTCACTGTGGCTCTGTGAATTCAAAGACCTCCTGTGAAATGTGGTAAGAAGCTTCAGCTATATTGGCAGGTACTTCCTCAAAGACTGTGCCTTTGATGCATTTAGTGCAGAGCTGTTCAACAAACTGCTTGCATAGGGCTGGGCTAGCAGCTAGGACCTGTGCCAGTGTTGCTGTGGGGAGTCAGCCTTCCTACAGAAGAGTTGCCAGCTCTGCAACTAGTGCTGGGTCTTCAGTGTCAGAGTGGTATCTGGGTTGCCCAGTAGAGGGGGGTAAGCTGGTTGAGGCTGCTGGGGACTCTTCATGGTATGTACATCCTTGCATCATTTCTCTGTACTGAATATATTGAAAATTCCCATGAAATCTGCATTTTCGTCATCAGAATTGTTAGTCAAGTCTGTTACTTGGATAATGTTGGTTTGGTGGGAGTTTCTAGGTGAGTTCTCTGGTTGTTTTGGTGTGGGGGGTCCTCTCTTATGAAAGGCACTTGTTGGGGTGCTATGTTTAGTGGTAGTGCTGCTGCTGCTGCTGCTGTTAGTGGGGCTTGCCTGGCCAGCCAGTGGTCAATGCTGAACTGAATACTGCACCCAGTTCTGTCATTAGGGACTGGTGCATAGTTTGGTAGCTTATTGCAACCATCATGAAAGACCATGAGGCTGCACTGGACATAGTCATCTGCAATTGGGCAGTCTTGAATTCAGTGGCCATATTGGGTGCAGAAAGCACAACCATCTGGCCACCACACTGGGGGCATGAAAGTTGCACCAAACATTGGATTGACCATGCTTTGTACAGGTGCCAGGGTCTGTTGGAAGTTCAGTGCTGTACTTGGAGCACCAAATATCAGTTTTGGTAGGTCTGGTGCAATGGTGGGGAACTCCTGTTTGCAGCAGTGATAGAATAGCATATGTGGGGTCAGAGGGCATAAGGTTGTTTATCTGCATTACTAACTGCAATAGGGCTTTCCAGTCAGTGCTGTCAGTGCTGTGTGCTGTCTGTGGTGCATCAGTAAAGTGGACTACTTTCACCTGATACTGTACACCTCACCAGCTGGAGCTAGGTTCATTGTTGTGAGTAGGGGGGTGTCATGTGGACCAGTCCCTTTCTTCTTCTCTGTTGTCATTGTTGTACCTGTGCTGACTTGTCTTATACTTTCTAGAGCTCTGCCATCTTGTGTAGCTAGGTGCTATTTCATCATCTGAGTCAGAGTCTTCTCAAACACCATCTTGACTTTGCTGCCATGCAGGGTGGAACTGCTAGAGAAAAGGGTTCTAGCAGCTTTGTTCTAGCAGCTTTGTATACCACTTCAAAGTCATATGGTGTGGTGGTGTCATGTGTAGGGTTTGTAGCAAGAAGCTGGTTTTGTAGCAGGTTGCAGTTGGCAGGGTGGAAACTGGACCAAAAGTTTTTGTCAGTCTTCTTCTGCTAACTTCCTGTTGTGCACCAGGGGTCCCACAATAGTGAGGAACCTGTGGTAGTATTCCCCAACATCTCTGGAGTCCTGCATATGGTATTGGGCCTGTTCTCAGACTAGCATGCATAGCTGCTTTTTAGTGTAATGCTTCTCAGTTGATTTGTCCTGGTAAAGCTTGGACAGGGCCTTCTTGTAGGTAGTCCAGGATGCCATGCCATACCCATCATGACCATGCCAGAGGTCTTTGAGAGCCAATGGTATGTACTTGATTATACCTTCCATTTTTTTTTTGTCAGACAGCTGGCATGCATCCACAAGATCCTTGTACTCTGTGAGGAAGTCTTTGAAGTTGTGTGACTTTCCAGAGAATAGCAGGGCTTTGGTTGATGTCAGGCCACTATTATTTTCCCTATTTTTCTCTTTATTTTCCTCTATTTTCTTATGTCTCTATCATCATAGATCTTACAATCACTCCTGATCTATTAAAGTGATTCCCACAGTCATGCATTCCACTTCTTCATCTTTATCAGCCAATGACGTGTATGTCATCTGATCTCTGATTGGCCCATTCTATCTTTAGTTATACTTCATTTTCTCACCCTTACTGCACATGCTCACCAATCCTTCTCACACCTGCTGCGGAGTATCACCAATCACTCCCACAGTTACTGTGGAGCCTCAGTCAGCACTTACATGTCCTCTCTATTATTAGATGTGACATCATTACTGTACTTTCTCATTCTCTGGCCCTATACTGTACAGCACAGTCTGTGCACTCCTTTGGGTAGTATATATAGCATAGTCCACTTAGCATTTTATCCCCAGTTCTGATCATCTGGGATATCTGCTAGTCAAAGTGCAATTGTCTTTTTTGTTGCTTTAGCTTTTCCTCAGTTGTTCAGCTTTGACATAGCATCAGCCTCACAATTGATCAGAACTCCCTCTCCCACCACACCTTTCCCCTCCCCCCCTTTCCTGCAGACAGGTGTTTTCACCTTCAATTCATCTGCAATCCTTTTTACACCATAGGCTTCATTTGCAAACCCAAATGAGAACAAGACCATTTCTACCAGGCTCAACTTTTCCCTCGTCCTCCTCTCACTTGTTGTCATCACTGCAAGTGGCAAAAACATGAGAGTGAGTGTACTTGTGACTTGTGGACTAAAGTATATGTCCCTTGCTCACCTGCCTCCACTCTTCAACTCGTTGTTGGATCTTACAGTGTTCGCCCCATACACCTCCACCTCTTGCCCAGTGACCTCCTCCACAGTGTGCACATGGTGGACACTCAGAGTAGAGAGATCAATATGCAATCATGGACATTCTGGGAGGAGCATTTTCGATCAGACAATTCCTGGGAACTTGGTGGGTCTTCTGACAGCTTGGAGACTGCCCACCCCTTCTACACACCACCCTCATCCCCCCCATACTTGCTCTAGAACAGAGCAACTCTTAGACGAAGGTCTAAGTGTTAACTTTTACTTGCTCCTTCCTGTCACCTGCCCCTCCACCACTCACCTTCACCTTTGCTGTCACCTTCTTGCTTGGCACACATGCATCATCATACAGCATCGAAGTGAACCTTCAACAAACTATGAACACTTTCCCCTTTGGATCTTTCCTGATCCAAGATCAGAATGGTGGAGAAATCAAGATAGGAGGTATTGTATCAAGTATCCTCCTACTCTTTTCAGAGAGTTGTTATATCAATATTACAACAATCCCTCTCTCATCCCTCCCCCCATCCTGCTAGAATTGGGAGCTAACCCAGATCGCACCTTCCATATCAATCCCCATCATCATTTTGCATCTTACATTGCAGGGGGCCCCACAATGTCTACATACTAGCATAGACATATCTTCCTTCAAAGTTTTCATGGTCTTTTTGTTTGTCTGTCTCATCATCCATGCATTTTATTGAAAATATAATGCTTCTGTTTTATGACTGAGTGTGCAATTGACTTGACATTGCTCAACTACAGAAGTACTGGAACACTTATTGAAATCATCCAACAAATAATCAGTCAAACTGTCACAAGACAACCAGTGGAATGCTTGGAGCAGGAGACAATCATCACCTCCACAACACAGAGAAGACAGCAAAGAGCCAGAATCACACTCAAGGAATCAATTCACGAGCTTAACAGATCAAGAACCATTGATGTCACACCACTTACAGTCCAAAATCAAGAGTCTTGGTACAGCCTTAGCAGTGACTCTTCAACCTCCATCTGCAGCATTTGCTCCTATGGACCAGGAGCATGATCAACCAAGTTTTGGGGAGATGATGAAGATTATCAAGAGTCAACAGAAGCTGTTAGCACAGCAACAGGAAGCAATGACAAACCTGATGAATTGTCTAACATCAGGAGAAGGAGGTTGCTCTTTAGGGCAAGGAACAGGCCTCCCACCCTGCCACCTCCCCAAGGTTCGTGTCACAGAACCAACACCTTTTGATGGCAACAAAAAGAAGTTCCAATCTTATTTGGATCAAATTTATCTTGTCATTTGAGCACATCCAGAATATCAAGATGAAGACAAGGTAACAGTTATATTGTCATACATCAAAGGAGGATATGCAGAAGAATGGAAGAAAGAGGTTCTATGAGAAATCAAAGCACAGCAAGTAGAACCCCTCAAATATGACAAGCCATTCAAAAATTTCAATGAACTCCTGACAATGATGAAGATTACTTTTGGAGATCATAATGAAGAACAGACAGCATGACAGAAGTTGACTACTATCTCACAGGGAAGTTGTCATATAGAGGAATACATCACTGAATTCCTCTTATACAAAACAGCATCTGGATATAATGATGGTGCATTATGCACATTGTTTAAGAAAGGGATGAATTGTCCTCTTCTCCAGTCCTGTTATGTCGAGATGCCTCTCCCTCATGATTTAGAAGGATGGATCAGAAGAGCCAGGGTCAGGGCATATGCATATCAAGATATGCAAAACTTCAAAACAACTTGGGGATGAAGGCAGATGCAAGGGCAGCAGCAGCAATATAGAAGAACACAGGGGCAACAACAAAGTTTCACCCCCCATCAATTTACTTCTACAGCAGCACCTGCTGGGGAACCCATGGATGTCAACAGAGCTAGAGGACCATGCCCTCAACTATGTTTCAATTGCAGCAAAGATATGGACGTTGATCATCTCAATGCTTGTACCCAAATCTATTTAACACACATTGTTCTGTCTTGCTCTCAGTCTGAAGTGAAGCATCAAGTGCAACAGGTTATTCCTCCTATTGAGAAAAAGGAATATATTCGAAGAGCAATATTCGATGTCACCAGTTTCCCTGAAATGAAACTCAAAATCAAAACAGTGGATACTGGAGCTATCTTGGAAGTTGACACTCTTCTTGATTCAGGTGCTACAGGATTATATGTTGACAAATAATTCATCAAGAAAAACAATTTAAACACAAAAAAATTGGCCAAACCCATCCCTGTTTATAATGTTGATGGATCACTCAATCAAGGAGGATCTATTGAAGAGATGATTGATTTCATCGTGACTATTGATGGCCATACTGAATGTGCTACTTTTGCAGTCTGCAATTTGGGCAAAAAGAACATCCTTGTCAGTGAATCATGGTTGAAAATCCATAACCCTGAAATTGATTGGCTACAGGGAAAAATACACTTCACTAGATGTCCACACAGATGTGAAGTACACCTCAAGGCTGACAGACAAGTCTGGAAGTCAAACAAGAAGTTGATGAAGCAGCAGAATCGAACCATACATCAAGAAGCTGAAGAAAGAATAGCAGCTGAAGAAGGAGATTGGATATTGATGGTTATGGTCAATCAAAAAGAAATGGAGGCATCCATTCAAAACATTAGCCAAGATCTTGCCATCAAAGCAGAAAAGAAGAAGTTGAAGAAGAATTTTGAAGATATAGTGCCCAAAGCATATCATCATTTCAGATGGATATTTGACAAAGAAGCTTTCAATTCTCTTCCTCCTAGATGTCCTTGGGATCATGCGATTGAACTTAAACCAGGTGCAAAACCATCTGCTGGTAAAGTCTACAATCTCTCCCTGGATGAACAGAAACAACTGGAGTTATTCATTGAAGAGAATCTGAAGAGTGGTCATATTCATCCTTCAAAATCTCCTATGGCTTCACCTTTCTTCTTTATCAAAAAGAAATCTGGAGATCTTCAACCAGTCCAAGATTATCGCAAGCCCAATGATATGACAATCAAGAATAGCTATCCCCTTCCTCTTATCTTGGAATTGATTGATCATCTTCATGGAGTGCAATATTTCACCAAGATGGATGTTCATTTGGGCTACAATAATGTCAGGATCAAAGATGGTGATGAATGGAAAGCAGCTTTCGTCACAAACAAAGGTTTATTCAAACCTCTTGTTATGTTCTTTGGTCTTTGCAATAGCCCTGCCACTTTCCAAATGATGATGAACTATTTGTTCCATGGTCTCATCTCACAGGGAGTTGTGGTGGTTTATATGGATGACATCTTAATCTTCACAGCAACATTGGAAGAACATCAAAAGGTTACACAAGAAGTCCTTCAAATACTCACAGATAACAAACTTTATCTCAAGCCAGAGAAATGCAAGTTCAAACAGATGTCAATTGACTTCCTTGGCCTGAAGATTTCTTTTGACAAGATTGCTATGGACCCAGTCAAGATACAGGGTATCAAAGACTGGCCAATTCCACAGAACCTTCATGATGTCCACTTGTTTTTGGGTTTCTGCAACTCTTATTGTCATTTTATTCTTGGGTTTTCTAATATTGCTAAACCCTTGAATGAGCTCATGCAGAAAGATGTCAAGTGGCATTGGAATGAAGAACAGCAATTGGCATTCACTCATTTAAAAGATGCTGTGTGTTCTGAACTGGTTTTAGTATTTCCAGATGAGCAGTATCCATTCTGAGTTGAAGCAGATAGTTCTGGTTATGCTACTGGTGCAGTTATTTCACAGCTTCAACAGGATAACAAGTGGCACCCAGTTGCTTACCTCAGTAAGGGTTTGTTGCCTGCTGAGTGTAACTATGACATATACGACAAGGAGATGTTGGCTGTTATCTGTGCTTTGGAGGCATGGCATCATTACCTTGAAGGTTCCATTCACCCTGTTCAGGTCATCACTGACCACAAGAATTTGGAATACTTCATGACAGCCCAAAAACTCAATTGTTATCAAGCTCATTGGTCACTTTATTTGTCTTGCTTCCACCATATGGTCCACAAACCAGGCTCTACCAATGTTCACCCTGACCTCCTCTTGAGACATTCAGACCATAAGAAGGGGGTAGAAGATGACAACAAAAATGTCATCTTGCTCAAGCTGGAATTTTTCAAACACAAGATTTACCTTGCAGCACTTAGTCCTCCTATCTTGAAGAGAATCATGGATGTGCAAAAAGAAGACCACAATTATATCATTTGGGACAAGTTGGATGCAGACTTGAGGAAAACTGCAATGTTTGCATGTTGGAGTGAAGATGAAAAGAAGATGCTTTTCTATGATGGGAAACTCTATGTCCCAGAAACAATGTACGCCAAATTGATGAAGACCTGCCATAATTCACCACTCGCAAGACATCCAGGGTGCAAGAAAACCTTGGAAATGGTTCAACAACATTTCTGGTTCCCAAACATGGTGTCATATGTTGAGAAATATGTCAAAGGATGTGATCTATGTCAAAGGACAAAGACTTTCCCCACAAAACCACAAGGAGAGTTAATGCCTAACAAAATTCCCTCACATCCTTGGCAGATCATCTCTACAGATCTTATCATCAAATTGCCTGAAAGCCAAGGCAATGATTCTATCCTCATGGTTGTGGATTGTTTCACAAAAATGATTCATGCTATTCCAACAATGGAAATGATTACAGCAGAAGGAGTGGCATGCCTTATGAGAGATCATGTTTGGAAACATCATGGTCATCCAGAGAAGGTATTATCAGACAGAGGACCTCAATTTGTGTCACAAGTCATGTGTGAATTGAATCAATTATTGGGGATTCAAACAGCTACATCTACTGCTTATCATCTGTTACGAGGCACTTGCTTTGGCACCTCGTAATGCATTTCCTTTTCCTTTTCTTTTTTCTTTTTATCTTACTTACTAGTAAAGTGTAGTATTAATACTACAAGTGTGAGCTTAGCTCCACTTTACTTAGTAAGGACTTATCCCTTCTCTTCTCTTTTATAGTACTTAAGTATTTACATACTTAAGTGTGAGCTTAGCTCCAGGTACTATATTAGACTCACTCATTTTTCTTTTATTTCTTTCTTTATTTATTACAACATTTACTTGCTAAGGACTATTACTATACAATTAGCAAGGACTCCCTTTTCTCACTCTTATTTACCCTTATTTATCTCTAGTTCATTTCGTGCTTGTGGCTGAGCCACTATCATCACATGGACGCATACCCACTGCGCATTACTGCGCATTATCATTTACTTACTGTGCATTACTGCGCAACGGTACTATAGTTAGATCACTAGTTTTGTATAAATAGTTGACAAACTGGTGGTCTTAAACCCCAGTCTTGTCAACTTCGCAATCTAGGGATTCTCCTTACACTGCACTTGAGTTAAGCTCGCTACAACCTCGCTTCCCTCTCAGAACCAAGTCTAAGAACTCTAAAACTCACTAAAGACATCTTACGCTAAGTCAAACTGGATCCTCGTATCATTGTTGGTGGAATCATCCTCATAACTATATTGTTAATCCCACTCTTCATTGTCATTCGGAACCTCTATTACGTTCATCAAACCAATATCCAAACTTTGGTTACCAGGAGTAACATTTCAGACCTTCCCTAAGACCGTCCAATAGGCCACTCTTAGCATCATCCTCATGTTGAATATTCATGAGTGCACACTACTATTTCATTTGGCTTCCTTCTACATACACACTTAACTACTATATGTACACATTATCACATCTCCTCAGACTCCCTACATGTCCAACCACTTTCCACTCCACTCGCTACTCTGGGACAACACGCATCCCTTCACATTAGGCAACTGTTGTACTCCACTTACACACTCCACTTCAACCTTGCCTACACCATACTATATAAGATGAACTACATACCTACAAACCCCTCAGATGTCTTACTATGAGTCTGACTCTCTTACTGCACATGGCACCTACTGTGTCCATTGCTACACTTGTCACTACTGCAGTCTCCCCATCTGCTTCCTCCCCATCTGGGGACACATTGCTAGTCATCTTATCAATCATGTTCATGCTCATTGCCTGCCCAAGCCTGCACTCACACCTCAAACAGATGGACAAACAGAGTGGATAAATCAAGAAATTGAACAATATTTCCACATCTTCATTAACCATCAACAGAACAATTGGGCAAGCTGGTTGCCTATGGCAGAATTTGCTTACAATAATCACATTCATTCAGCAACGAAATATTCACCATTTATGCTGAATTATGGACAAGATCCTCAAATGGGCTATGAACCTCATACATCTACCAGAATCAATTCAGTGGACAAGTTTGTAGCAGGGCTCAAACACATCAGAGAAGAAGCAGAGGTATTGTTGAAGAAAGCAGCAGATGATATGAAAAGGTTTTATGATGAACATCGAGGCAAAACCCCAGTTTATGCCATTGGAGATAAAGTTTGGCTTGAGGCTACCAACATCAACATGGGTAGACCAATGAAGAAAATGGATCACAAACATCTTGGACCATATGAAATACTCAAAGTACTTTCAAATAATGCATATCGTCTCAAACTCCCCAAGACAATGAAGATTCATCCAGTTTTTCATGTCATCAAACTTCGTCCCTTTGTCAAAGATGTCATTATTGAAAGAGAAATCTGTCCTCCTCCTCCTCCTCCTATCATCAAGAATGGTGTGGAAGAATATGAAGTTGAAGAAATCCTCAATAGTTGTCTTTCTCATGGTAAAATTCAATATCTGGTCAAATGGAAGGACTACCCCACAGAGAAGAATTCTTGGGAACCTGCTTCAGTATTGATGGAAGATGTTCCTGATATGCTCAAGAGGTACCATAAAGAACATCCTCAAGTGATACATTTGGTAGCCATTTATTCCCTTTACCAGATGGAATATTCACCTGAGATGATGGCTCAACCACACTATGCTCAACAACTTCAAGAAGAAATACCCCTACCCACCCCACCAGTTCTTGATGAAGGATACAAGGAAATTCCTTTTGGCATCATTGAAGATGAAGATGATGATGGAGTTATTACTCCCAAATCATATGAAGACTTGAAAGAATTACCCAAGTCTTCCTCCATCATCCCTCTTTCCCCATCACTCTTTGCTAACATTCCTTTCAAATCTATGGAAGGAGAAGAAGAAGATATCTGCCATGTGTGTTCATCTCCATTCTTCACTCATCAAGACATCTTGCCTTAAGAAGGGGGTATTTGTCAGACTGCTATTATTTTCCCTTTATTTTCCTCTATTTTCTTATGTCTCTATCATCATAGATCTTACAATCACTCCTGATCTATTGAAGCAATTCCCACCGTCATGCATTCCACTTCTTTGTCTTTATCGGCCAATGACACATATGTCATCCAATCTCCGATTGGCCTGTTCTATCTTTAGTTATACTTCATTTTCTCACCCTTACTGCACATGCTCACCAATCCTTCTCACACCTGCTGTGGAGTATCACCAATCACTCCCACAGTTACTGCAGAGCCTCAGTCAGCACTTACATGTCCTCTGTTACGAGGCACTTGCTTTGGCACCTCGTAACGCATTTTTTCCTTTTTCTTTTCTTTTTCTTTATCTTACTTACTAGTAAAGTGTAGTATTATTACTACAAGTGTGAGCTTAGCTCCACTTTACTTAGTAAGGACTTATCATTTTCTTTCTCTCTTATAGTACTTAAGTATTTACATACTTAAGTGTGAGCATAGCTCCAAGTACTATATTAGACTTACCTTTTTTCCTTTTATCTTTCTTTATTTATTATAACATTTACTTGCTAAGGACTATTACTATACAATTAGCAAGGACTCTCATTTCTCGTCCCTATTTACCTTTGTTTATCTCATGTTCATTTCGCGCTTGTGGCTAAACCACTTACATCACATGGACATGTACTTACTGCGCTTTACTGCGCATTTTTGGTTACTTACTGCGCTTTACTGTGCAACTGTACTATAGTTAGATCACTAGCTTTGTATAAATAGTTGACAAACTGGCAGTCTTAAACCCCAGTCTTGTCAACTTTGCAATCTAGGGAATCTTCCTTACACTGCGCTTGATCTAAGATCATCAAATCACTCGCTTTACTCCCTCTAAACTAAAGTCTAAGAACTCTAAAGTCATGAAAACATCACTAAGATATCTTACACTCATCAATCTGGATCTTCATATTGTTATTGGCAGAATCATCCTGATAACCATATCATTGATCCCATTTTTCATTGTCATCAGGAATCTCTATTATGTTCATCAAGCCAATATCCAAACCTTGGTTACTAGGAGTAACATTTTAGACCTTCCCTAAGATCGTCCAATAGGCCGCTCTTAGCATCCTCTCTATTATTAGATATGACATCATTACTGTACTTTCTCATTCTCTGGCCCTATACTGTACAGCACAGTCTGTGCACTCCTTTGGGTAGTATATATAGCATAGTCCACTTAGTGTTTTATCCCCAGTTCTGATCATCTGGAATATCTGCTAGGTGCAGTACCTTCTAGTTCTTTCCTTGTCTTTCTTAGCTGATTATATATCTGGGATATCTGCTAGTCAAAGTGTGATCATCCTTTCTGTTGTTTTAGCTTTTCCTCAGTTGTTCAGCTTTGACATAGTGTCAGCCTCACAGTCGACCATGGTGGCAGCATGGTGGCAGGGCCTGTCATTGATGATGAGTGCAACATGGGTGCAAATATGTATTGTGATGGAGTTGCATATGTTTGGGTAGTGGGTGCTGTTGTGTGTAGGGGGTATGTAGGTGATGCTGTGTCGTCAGTGTCTGAGTTGGTGTTTCCACATGAGCTCACTGCTGGTGAGTCTCATGCTGATGTGGTAGGGTCATCAGAGAGGCTTCCTGGGGTTCTGCTGGATGGTGCAGGCTCATTAGCTTTGCTTCTGGAGGCAAACTTACCTTTGTCATCATGTGCCATGGTTTTAGCTTGTGGTGCTGCTGGCATATGAGTTGGTGTCTAGACTCCCACCAGGATGATAAAGATGAAAGAAAAACTGTTAAAAGAGGATTAAAGATGATCAGGGGTTGGCTCCAGATGTATGGATGCTTGTGGGCTTCTGTGCAAGTTTGAGGTTTAGAGGTTAGTTAGAGAGACATGTAATACCAGAGCAGTGGGCTCTTAGACTTGAACACATAATGAAAGGGATGAGGATGATATTAAGATGGCATAAACTGGGATAGCAGCAGGCTCTGTATAGCATAAAATCTGTGTGACTCATCTGGTAGCTCATGATAGCTTGTAGTAACCAGAAAGTAACTGAAGAGGAGGGGCACACCCCTGACTCCTTAAATACAGTAGTCATGTATGTATGTTGCTCCATCTTGGAGCCTTGTCTCCTTGGTAGTATCCACATAGAAAGTAGGTTTTTAGCAAGTAATTAATAGATGTCATATCATACTATGTGCTGCCAGACCATTCTAGTGTGTGGCTGTTAAACATGCAAGTAACCTAGATCATCAGTAGCCTGCTGGCAGGTCTTACACCTGCAAGAGAGAGATATGTGTAAAAGGTAAAGAGATACATGTAAAAGAGCAAGCAGCTGCATGACATGCAGGTATGTCAGAAAGAGTGCTGAGGTGAGTATCTCTTCTCCTCTCTAAACCCTCTTCTGACATACCTGCTCTATGCAGCTCTATCTTCCCTCTGTGTACCCTCTACCATCTGGTACACCTCTTCTCTCTTATAGTCATGTAAGACATCTGTACTCTGGTCCTCTTCTTGCCTTATCTACACCTTGGTCTACAAGGCTACCTCTATCTCTCTAGTCACTGTTGGTTTTTCACTACCATATGATGCTGATAACACTGTTTACTTATTAAGTATACTTATTGCTAAGAGTGGCCTATTGGACGATCTTAGGGAAGGTCTAAAATGTTACTCCTAGTAACCAAGGTTTGGATATTGGCTTGATGAACATAATAGAGATTCCTGATGACAATGAAAAATGGGATCAATGATATGGTTATCAGGATGATTCTGCCAATAACAATATGAAGATCCAGATTGATGAGTGTAAGATATCTTAGTGATGTTTTCGTGACTTTAGAGTTCTTAGACTTTAGTTTAGAGGGAGTAAAGCGAGTGATTTGATGATCTTAGATCAAGCGCAGTGTAAGGAAGATTCCCTAGATTGCAAAGTTGACAAGACTGGGGTTTAAGACCACCAGTTTGTCAACTATTTATACAAAGCTAGTGATCTAACTATAGTACAGTTGTGCAGTAAAGCGCAGTAAGTACGTGTCCATGTGATGTAAGTGGTTTAGCCACAAGCGTGAAATGAACATGAGATAAACAAAGGTAAATAGGGACGAGAAATGAGAGTCCTTGCTAATTGTATAGTAATAGTCCTTAGCAAGTAAATGTTATAATAAATAAAGAAAGATAAAAGGAAAAAAGATAAGTCTAATATAGTACTTGGAGCTATGCTCACACTTAAGTATGTAAATACTTAAGTACTATAAGAGAGAAAGAAAATGATAAGTCCTTACTAAGTAAAGTGGAGCTAAGCTCACACTTGTAGTAATAATACTACACTTTACTAGTAAGTAAGATAAAGAAAAAGAAAAGAAAAAGGAAAAAATGCGTTACGAGGTGCCAAAGCAAGTGCCTCATAACATCACCCCCTCTTCATGTGATGTGTCGCCTGCAACGCTTGGTGGGGTCCCCTGACCCATTGCCCCCTGCCTTCCGCTTACTTCTGGTATGTCAGGAAGGGGAGGGTGTCCCATGCTGGGACAAAACCGTTGGGCATTCCCCCATCGAAGAACCAGGGGAAGGCCACAGCATGTTGGGCCCAATAGTAGGCCTCTTCACGGGCCTGGGCCAACTCTTCTTGCGCCAGGCGATGGCACTCTTCCAGGAACCACCTTTCGGCATTCCACACTTGGTGTGTGGGGTCGGAGCGGTTGGTGGAGCTCGGGTGGGGGCGGGCATAGGGGGTTTGGCGGTGGCGGCAGGGGTTGG